>APFE030250798.1:741-150092 GCA_000404065.3 Pinus taeda | reverse complement strand
GAGACAATGCATTTGAGCTCAGCACTCCCCCATTCCTTGGCCTGTACCTAGTGTTCGATGTGGACCGCCTTCGACCATACTTTCCACCATTGCTAGATACATCCAATATTGCAAAATAGCTCACACCCACAGAATTAAATCTAGATTGCATGGAACAAGCTACAACTGATCGGATCATGGACACACAGATCAAGAACACTCACCAATAGAATATCCAACTGTATCGAGTTATCAAAGCAGGTCAACTCCTTCACCAGGGCAAGTGGCTCACCAGGGACCAAGTTCAGCAAAGGTTTCCTCATCTAATGGAGAAACTCAACGCAATGGGGACCATTGCTTCCTAAGGGGGGAGGAATGATCCAGGTGGATATTGGTGGCCACCTGCCAAGTCCACCTGGACCCCCACCTCAACATTTTCAGTTTCCTTAATTATAGCGCACTTTACTACTTTTAGCAGTTTTCTTCGGGTCCTGAACTTCCGGAGCCGTTTTGAGGCCCTAAAAGATGTTTTTTGGGAAATCTTGCTCCATGATTCTTTTGGTAAAGAATCATCTTTCTCGTCGTAGTCCTTGGAGAGATCTTTCCAACGGGCTATCATGCGCATCAAACGGAGATCGTATGCCAAAGTTACGACCCCGGGAAGTTGATGTACCAATTTACCCAAACGGGGCCCATAGTTTGGCATTTCATCTTCTAGGGTTGGTTTTGAATGTTTTCCTTGTTTCTCAACAATATAGCTTCGAGCCTCTTGTAAGACCTTTCAGGGCATGTAGCCAAACATTCTTCTCAGAGATAAGCTACCATCCCCAGCTGATTTATTTTATTTCCGTTGTAAGATTTTCGTATTTTCATTATGAAATGAAGTATTATTTCCGCTGCATCTTTGTGTATATGGTTATCTCTGTATTTTATTGCGTTCCTGTTTAAATCTGGATCAGGTTGTAAAATGGTTTTTTAGAACAAAGTGATGTAAAGACTAAAACCTAAACCTAATTCCTAGCCCTAAAAATGTAAGGAACAAACCTAATTCAAACCTAAACCCATTAACCTAAACCTAGACCCTAAAAACCATGCACTAAAAATCAAAGGCATTAAACTAAAGTCAAAACTCATTCGGTCCATTGCAAAACCATTGTATAAACTTTATAGAACATATTATATTTCCCTAACCACTGGCCTAATCGCACGGGGAGGAGACTACAGCGGGCACATGTGAACGGATGGAGATAGCGGCTATGGTGGCAAGCTGTCAGAGTTAGCAGTTAAAGCGTGTTGGGTTGTGTTATATTCTTTCCATGACTAGCCTACGTAGTTAACCGGGGGGGTATTGGTTTTCGGTCCATGGTATTGGATGCTTTGGAATGTATAAATATGTATTGTAACATTGAAAGGAACATAATGAAAAATCAAGCTGGTAGTCTCGGTTTTGGGATCCAGGGGAAAATCTCTATGTACATGTGTTTATGTGTTATGCTCTCGCATTGTTTATTTTTTGTGTTTTAGAATTCATATGCAGGTAATTTTTGTACGGGGTTCAAGCCTACATTTGGTATCAGAGCTATTTTGGCTTCAAGGGGATGCCTTTGTTGTTGAGGGGTTTCCCTCGGGCCTGTGGTAGACCTTGTTCAGTGGGAGATCTACATAATCAATTATGGTGGTGAATGAAGATGGTGAGGAGTGTAAAGATAGAGAACGAGAAATTTAATGGTAAGATTTTTGAGTTGTGGAAACTCAAGATGGAGGATCTATTGGTGAATAAATATTAGTGGATCGCGGTAGATCCAGGTACTAAACCAACGAGAGTGTCTGATGAAGAATGGAAGAAGTTGGATCGGAAGGAAAAGAGCACAATATGATTGTGTGTCTCATATTCAGTATTGTTGAATGTATCAGGGGAAGCTACGGCTAAGGCTTTGTGGGTCAAGTTAAGGAATTTGTACCAATCTGTCTCTGGTGAATAAATTGTTCCTACGGAAAAAGTTGTATAACCTAAGGATGAAAGATGGATACTTGGTGACGGAGCACCTGAACGCATTTAATACTGTGGTAAGTCAGTTATTATCTGTTGATATTAAAATTTCATATGAAGATAAGTGCATCTGTTTGTTGGTTCTCTACTAGATTCATGGGATATTCTAGCTATTGCAATAGGTAGCAATGCAATTTCCTTGTAGTTTGATGAAATAGTCTCATCCTTGCTAACAGAGGAGATGAGACGGAAAAATATGGAGAGCCAAAATGGTGATGCCTTGTCTATACGAGGATGGTCCCAGAACAGAAACAAAAATAAGTCATTGAGTGGGAGATCTAAATCTAGAGGGAGATATAAATCTCCAGGAAAACCTGTAAAGGTAGTTTGCTGGAAATGCAGAAAGGAAGGCCACTACAAAATGGATTATAAATCTAAATCTCTTGACTAAGGAAAGGGATCTGATGATGTTCCTTCTGCAAAGGCGAAAACCACCTCAAATGAAGGTGGGGATGTGTACTTGGCTTCTTCAAGTACACATGTAGATCATGAGGCATGGTTGATTGACTCAGGTGCATCCTTTCATTTCACTCCCCATAGGGAATGGTTTTACGAGTATGAGAAATACAAGGGTAGTGATGTCTTCTTAGGGGATGATAGGAAGGCTAGAATCATTGGTCGCGGAAAAGTAAAGTTGAAGTTGCAAGGTGGAAGGGTTAGAACACTGCTTGGTGTTTTGCATATTCCTGCATTGGCTAGAAATCTAATTTCTGTAAGAAAGCTGGATGATGTAGGTGTAAAAATAGTGTTCGAGAAGGATACTTGCAAGATGGTTCAGGGAGAACTGGTATTGATGTGGGGAGTTCGGATTGGAACTCTATACAAGCTACAAGGTAGCATTGTTGTTGATGGGTGCAATGGTTCTACGATTCCTGAAAGTGGAGCAGAAAATCTAGTGGTCTCTGGAGAGAAGACCATGTTGTGGCATCAAAGGCTTGGACATATTGGAGAGAAGGGCCTTCGAATACTTCATGGTAAAGGTATGGTAGAAGGTATGAGTAATAGCTCTCTGGATTTTGATTTTTGTGAAAATTGTGTATATGGGAAGCAGAATCGGGTAAATTTCCCCTCTAGCGGTAAGAGGGTGAAACAGATATTAGAGCTTTTGCACAATGATATGTTTGGACCTGTGAAGGTTCCATGAATAGGTAAGTCTATGTACTATGTATCATTTATAGATGACTTGTCAAGAAATACATGGATGTATTTCCTTAAGAAGAAATCTAAAGTATTTGACAGGTTTAAAAAATTTAAGGCTCTAGCGGAAAACCAGACAGAGAAGAAGATAAAGGTGTTGAGGATAGATAACACTGGAGAGTTTTGTAGTAAGGAATTTGAAGAATTCTGTAAGAAGTGTGGTATAGCACAGCAGAAGACTACTACATATACACCTGAGAAAAATGGAGCTACAGAAAGAATGAACAAGACGTTGATGGAAAGGGCAAGAAGCATGCTCAATGGTGTCGAGTTAGGACAAGAATTTTGGGCAGAGGCAGTGAAGACAACATGTTGCCTGGTCAAACAAATCACCTTCATTAGCGTTGGAGGATAAGACTCCACAAGAGGTATGGACTGGTAAGAAACCCTCTCTTTCACATCTGAGGATATTCAGATGTGATGCATATGTACATGTTCCAAAGGAGAAAAGAACCAAGTTGGATAGTAAATCTGAAAAGTGCATCTTTATTGGGTATAAGGATGGTTTAAAGGGTTATAAGCTTTGGAACCCAGTAACAAGGAAGGTTGTGTACAGTCGAGATGTGGTGTTCAGAGAGGTTGAAGATGTTATTAAACATGAAGTCCAACCAAAGGAACTTGAGAAGATAGAGTTTGAACTAAAGGAGGAAGAATCAGACTCTGCAGCAGAGGAGGAATCAGAATATGAAGAGCCACAAACTCTGGCTACGAGAAGATCAGTTCGAGAAAGAAGGTAGCCAGATAGGTATAGTCCATCTGATTTCTATTCAAAATTTGCTTTGTCTATTACTGATGATGATCTCAGAACTATGAAGGAAGCAGTGGATTCAGAGGATGGAAAACTCTGGAAAGAGGCCATGGTTGATGAAATGGCATCTTTGCACAAAAATGAGGCTTCGGATTTGGTGGAGTTGCCGGCTGGAAGGAAACCCATTGGCAGAAAATGGGTGTTTAAGAAGAAGACAAATGCAGAAGGGAAGGTGGAGAAATACAAAGCTTGGTTGGTAGCAAAAGGTTATTCCCAGGTGCCGGGAATTGATTTTGGTGATATTTTTTCTCCTGTTGCCAAGGTAACTTCTATTAGATTACTTTTATCTGTTGTTGCTGCTTTTGATTTGAGGTAGAATAGATGGAGAAGAACAACTTCTTCATGGGGATTTGGAAGAGGAAATATACATGAAGCAACCTGAAGACTTTGCGGTGAAGGGTAAGAAAGAACTAGTATGCAAGTTAAAGAAGTCTCTGTATGGGTTAAAACAGTCACCAAGGATGTGGTATCAGAAATTGATACATTTATACGGGGACTTGGCTTCACCAGAAGCAAAGCAGATCATTGTGTGTATTTTAAATTAATTGGTGACCGTGTTATTTATCTGGTCTTGTATGTGGATGATATGTTGTTGGTTGGAAATGACAAAGAAATTATCCAGGTTTTGAAGACCCAATTGTCCTCCAAATTTGACATGAAAGATCTTGGTCCTGCAAAGTATATTTTGGGCATGGAAATTAAAATAGATTAGGAAAAGAGGAAGCTCTAGTTAAACCAGAGGAAGTATGTTGAGACAATACTGCAGAGGTTTAATATGTAGAATAGTAAACTGGTGAAGGTTCCTATTCCTGTAGGTGTAAAGTTATCTGCCAAAAAGTGTCCCAAGACACAAGAGGAGGAAAAGGACATGTCTCATGTTCCATATGCAAGTGCAGTTGGTAGCCTGATGTATGCAATGGTCTGTACTAGACTAGACATTGCACATGCAGTGGGAGTATTGAGTAGGTTTATGTCAAAACCAGGGAAGGAGCATTGGACAGTAGTGAAGTGGGTTTTCAAGTATTTGCATAGCACTAGTGATTATGGTTTGTGCTACCAAGGAAGACCAGGATTGGACAGAGTGTTGGATATTTGTGGCTTTGTTGATGCACACTGGGCTGGAGATCTAGATTAGAGAAGATATACAAGTGGGTATTTGTTTAACCTATTTGGAGGTGCAGTTAGTTGGGTGAGTAAGAAACAATTTGTAGTGGCACTATCAACTATAGAGACAAAATACATGGCAGCCACTCATGCAAGCAAGGAAGCAATTTGGTTGTAGAGATTGTGTTCAAGTATGGGGTTAGTACAGGGAGCTATAAGGATAGACTATGACAACCAAAGTGAAATTTTCTTGGAAAAGAACCCTGCTTATCATTCAAAGACAAAGAACATTGATGTTCATTATCACTTTGTGAGGGATATGATAGAAGACAAAAAGGTGTTGCTGGTAAAGGTGGACACTTTGAAGAATACTGTAGAAGAATTGAAAAAATATGTGAGCTCTGAGAAGTTCTCTTGGTGTAGAGAAACGATGGGTGTTGCAGGGCTAGATAAATGACTAAGCTCTTAGTGGCCCCCTATGGAAAGAAAACAACAATTGAGAGAATGTTGGGTTGTTTTATATTCTTTCCATGACTAGCCTACGTAGTTAACCGGAGGGGGTGTAACCCCCCCTTCATTGCATTGATTGCATAGTGGGGGGGTCACAAGGGGGTTTGTGGGGGGTGGGTAGCCCCCCTCTACGAGGTCCAGGGCAGCGCCCCAGGGAAAAAAAATTTGGAACCTATATTAGGTTGGGCGGACCTATCTATGGTTTTGGACGCGATGGTTTTCGGTCCATGGTATTGGATGCTTCAGCATGTATAATTATGTATTGTAACATTGAAAGGAACATAATGAAAAATCAAGATGGTAGTCTTGGTTTTGGGATCCAGGGGAAAATCTCTGTGTATATGTTTTTTATGTGTTATGCTCTTGCATTGTTTATTTTCTATGTTTTAGAATTCGTATGCAGGTAATTTATGTACGAGGTTCAAACCTACAAAGCATTGGTCATAAACCATAGTGGAACCATATACATGTGAACAACGACATATTCACTGCATATTCAGGGTTTGCCTCTACCGTTTGGTGGACATTCACGGTCAGACGGGGTAGTAATTGTATGTGAGCATCAGATTAACCGCCAACTGTCACCGTCACGACAAACAGTCAGCGGAACCGCTAGATCCATAACCGCGGGTTATCTAACCTGTTCACACGCACTGTCAGTCCCCTCTGCCTAGTTAGCTAACTGCTAACATTTTTGGGCTAAACTAAGGTTGAAAGTGGGTTTTTATTTGTGTTTTGGATATTTTAATTACACCTAGGTGTTGAATGTCACTATGTGACATTAATTCATTAACTAAAACCCTAAACTAACCCTAAAAGTCAACTTGTTCATTCCTAAACTTAGACTAAAGAGTTCAAATGCATTTGGAGGGTTATAAAGACATTTTGGCTTGTTGAAGAGTGGAGATAGTGGTTTTAGAGTTTTGTGTGCAGATTCTGAAGGACATAAGCAATTTTGTTTTTAGTGTTGCAGGAGAATTCAGAGTCAAAATTGGGAACCGTGAAAGGAGTTGGAAAGCTAATTCAGAGAGCTTTCTTGTGACAGTGACCAAAAGTTCCTGCATGCACAATTAGTCTGGTTAATTTGTTGTGTAACCGACCTCCTTGGATTCAATCCTAATAAAGTGGATGCCCATCTTGAAAGTGGACCCGAAGACGTAGTCCATAAGGGACGAACTCCGTAATCAATATCGATGTCTGGTATCACTGTGTTTTTGTTGCTTATCACTTATGTTTGCATGTTGCTTATGTTTCAATTCTATCGTTAAGTTATTCCTTTCAGTCAGTTCTCACAGTTAAAGCACCTTAAATTAACACTTAGTTCACTAATGGCATTAATCAATTCTACTTCAATTTAATGTATGATCATTTTAGATCACAATCACCCAATATAGAGGAATGATTAGATGAGATAATTTAAACATCAGATTCCCAGTTTGAAATGAAGAAAGAAAAATCCATTTGAACAATCTTAAGAATGGTCCAAATAATAGAACCAAGTTCGTTGTGAGCTAGATATGACGAACATATTTGCAGTGCAAGGTTCGCAAGAAGGCCGAGGAGTTGATGATGAAGAGGGGAATTCAATAAGTATGGTTGTGGGAAAAGAGATTCATTGAGATGATCAACTTCACAATCCCATGATTTCATGAGAGACGGACATTCCCAACTCGAGTTTGATGTAAAATATGTGCATGAAGAAGGACGTGTTGTAACAGATTTATGGATTTGGTCATAAGTAAAATTTTGAAAATATGAAAGATGACACCCAGAATACCAAACATTTTTTACACTGGGATCCACACTAAATGAAACCATGCATATAGATGGATTGTGTGTGAGAAGCGAAATCTGATTTAGTTCGAGGGTCTTACCAGAGTTGCGAGGTCTTGACATAACCATCAATAGACGTTGAAGTGCCTCGATTCCCTGGTACGCCGATAAATTTCTAGAATTGAAGAATTGTATTTTGAATCTTAAACTAGATCATGCATGGCTTGAGGATCGTTGTTGTTGCTGATTTCAAAACTTCTCTCAGGATGGCAACCATCTCTGTCACAGGTTGCACCTTATTTTTCAGCTTCACTAAGCTGACTTGAAGAGTTGTCTTCATGCAACAGAAGAAATGATGGGGAATGGGAATAACACTATGTGATTAGACTATTTTCAACTTTATCATGGACAACCCCAGTTCCTTGTGTCAATTGAGGAGATAAATCATCGGATGAAGCAACAAGAGAACATGGAGTATCTCTGACACATGTGGATGTGTTGTGAATGGCAGGACACAAGGGCAAGTGAAGTGAAGAGTAAGTTTCAATATGAACGCCTTCTTTGACTGGAGCACATTCTAGATCTGAGTTAGAGTCTTCATGATAAAATGGAAGATCACATGATGTGCTTAGGTGTTCGTCATGACATATGGAAGCATGGGAGTGATGACTGTCCAAGACTAGGTGTTGATCGAAAGAATTAATTGTACGAGGTGTTCCATCGAGATCAATAGATTTAGAATCATTAGAGGATGGAAGCTTAGTGTCTTGATGTGCAAAATTTTGAATCAGAGAGGGAAGATTGATTGTGTCCTCATATTTCTGCTCCTTTGCCTATGTAATGTGACTACCTTGCACTTGATTGCAATTTGAGACAATAGCTTGAGAATCAAGAGAATGCGAACAGTTGGCTGGTGAAGTGGATTGATCAAGTGAGTCATGGTACAAGGAGTCATAGCTTGTAGATGATGGAGGATGGAAAAGAAGCAGATCATATTCGAGACTTGAGTTATGAATGGTGACATCCTCTTGCAGAATGGAGGAGTGAATCTTCACTGTAGGCTTCCTAATCTATTCTAGAATTTCCTCCATTGAAGTAGGAGAGGGATGAGAAGATGGGTTGGAACATGCTACGTAGATTTATCAACTTTGCAATCACCGCAAGGGGAAACTCACATCGGGACCGAAAAGGAGGATGACAAGGAAAAAATGGGGTGTTGGGCTCCTCCTCTGCAATCTGAGGTGCCTCATGATCCGCAAGAGTTGGGGAGGAAGGGAAATTAGGAGGCTCACCGTATTGAGAACTATGAACCAAGCATTTAAACTCGTCTCTCAAGAAGTCAAAGTTCACAAGTTGTTTAGGAATTTCATAACAGAGGTGAAGGAAGTGATCAACAAAGTCCTCAATTGATTCGTGAGGCTTCATACTTAAACAATAGATTTTTTCACAGAAATCTCGGTGGCTATACTCATCGAAAATTTTAATCATCATTTAACCTGACCAAATGAATTGATAGAGGCAAAGGGTAATGTGTAACACCAACTTTGAGCACGACTTTCGAATGTGAGGGTGAGTAATATAGTCTAGAGATCTTCATACTCTATCTTGTGGCATAGGAAAAAGTTTATAACTTGGCGCACATGCGCATGAAAAGATGGTTCACCCTCACCACTGAACTTTAACTTGGACAGGTCATGGATAACTTCCTCAGGGATGGTACATTTGAAATTTGTAGAAAACAATCTCGGGATTATGATGTAGCCATTTTTAAATAAGAGATTCAACTAGACTCTATGAGCAGAGCCTGTCATCTGGCCCTCCTTCTAGCACCATTTTGTTGACGATGTTGGACCTGCCAATAAAGGGGATCTCCCTGATGTGAAGTCCCAACTAGACCTCACACCGTTTGGTGTAGGAGTCCCATCTGGTATGAAGGCACAGTTTCTATATACTTAGCGATCTGCCTTGGCTCTAGCTTTCAACACATGAGAGTGTTACGCTGGTATCTTTAAACAACAAGGTATGTGTGCTTAGTGAGTGCGTAATGTAATTGTGTGAAGGTTCTCTTACTACAACGGGGGAGAGTAAAGTGAGCCTCTAAATGAGAGGTAGTAGTACCACCCAGGAAGAGACACAGGCAAAATAGAAAGGGTCTGTCCAACGTCCAATGGAATAGTCCGCAGCAAACGCGACAATTGTTAAAATTGAGGTGAAGGGGATAACACGTACACCACCCGATGGAGTAGTCCATATGGATGTGACGGTCGTTATAACCAGAAAACAAAGATGGTGTGTCGAGTATCCTACGGAGTAGTCAACAAGGATGTGATAGTGGTGATAGCCAGTACACAAAGGTGGTCTATTTAGTTCCCGCGGAGTAGTCCACAAGGATGAGACAATGGTGATAAACAGTACAACACATCTTCAATAATGTAAGTACTAAAACAAACAAAGTGATTCAACTATTTTAGTACAGGTTAAGCAAACATGCATTACAAATGTTTAAAAAGTAATCTTACAAACATCTACAAAACATGTGTTAAAATGTGTTGGCCTTAACAAGCTTCTAAATTAAGGAAAAGTGTCAAGACACATCTGTACACCATACATCACTAGTCCCAATAATGGGACATTGGAGCCACTCCTCGCTCCTCAAAGAATACACTGCAGACTCTCAAGGCTATGTAGGAGGAGCCAAGGTGAAAAGTCCTTGCTCATACAATGGGAGGGGTATATATAGCCAAGGGTGATGCCTGACCCTTGTGACTCTTGGACTACCTTCGTGACTATTCAACTTCCCAAGACTTTTCAACTGACGTGAGTCTTCAACTTCTATGTGTGTCCATTGGAATTCACTTTACATTACATTTAGTTACAACTAATATGGCCCATAATGGTGATGTGGCCAAGACAACTCATGACATAACTTGACATGACACTGCTAACATGTACTGGCTAACTGTTGTGTCCCTGTCAAGTTGTTGCGATGTTGAGTGATGGATGTATTCTTGGTGTGCATTGCCTTCTCCTCCGCATGGCACGGTGTTGTAGAGTCTTCGATGGTCTTGGTCTTGCTTTATGGTTCAATGCATGTGTTCCTTTTGCTTGTTGCTTGATATGCTTGGTACATCTGTCCAGCTGCAATCAAGTCTTCTAGCATGTGCACTCCTCCATCCCATTCGTCTTCTCACCGTGATCTATCAGTGTAATTGTTCCTACAATTCACTCATGACGGGATGACATCAATTCAAAACCTCCTAGTCTAGCATGATGCATTGTTCTCATGTTCTAGGTGAAAGGGAGGGAAGACAACTCTCAGAGAAAGTGCAGAGCGCAGCTCAGGCTGGAATGAGAAATTCCAAGAGGAAAACCTACATTGTTGGGAAAAAATACGCATTGATCACTGGGAGGCAGGATTGCACAGTGAAAGTCACCAGTGTCAGCTACAAGGTGGGACCCTGAGGGGGGAAATTTTTGTGCAGTTTCTAGAGGGAGGACAGAGCAAGGCTACAGAGGAATTGTTCGGCAGTTCTCCACAATTTCTAGACGGAAGATAGAGTAGGTTTGCAAAGGGATTTTTGGTCATGACTGCACAATTTCCAGAGGGAAGACAAAGCAAGGTTGTAGAGGGACCTGTTGCGCATGACTGCGCAATTTTTGGGAACAGTGCAGGATAGGCTGTGGGGGAACTGCTAGACATGTTTGCGTAATTTTTGGAGGCAGTGCAGAGCAAGGCAACAAGGGTCATCTGGGAAGGTATACGCAATTTCTGATAAAAATGCAGAGCAAGGTAGCAGAGGACTAGTTGGGCATGTCTTTGCAGATTTGGGGAGCAGTGGAGACCCAAGTCTCGGAGTAGTGTAGGTTCCTGACACGCAAGAAGGAGGGTTGATGATTGTGCTTGAGAAATGTGCAGTTCAGTTAGACATGGAGGCAGCTTTTGCATAATTCTAGGAGGCAGACAAGTTACTCACCTCCGGGATTGCACTGTGCAGCTGACCTGGAGGACAACCTTATGCAATTCATAGTTTCATGCAACAGAGTAGGGTCATTGAGGGCTAAGACTGGGTAGTGCAGCTCAGTCGGAGCCCAGTGGAAGAGGGTTGTCCGGTCGGACATATTTTCAAGAAAATGGTTGTGTTAAAAGCACGTGAACTTGTGCGGACTTGACATTGTGATCATACACTTAGCATACTTGAAGACAACACAACATAGACCACCATGACAACAAGACAAAACATGCCCTCGGTGAGATTGTCTTAGAGTTGAGAGTGACAAGCGCAACACTTGAGATAGACCTTCGGACGACCGTGACAATACTTGCGCGACAATTCTTACAACTTTGTGTGTGAGTATGACAGGTGTTCACATAGCAAAGATAACCCAAACACACAAAGACAAACCTTCAAACTCACCAGAATAAGATCGCAATCATGACAAAGCAATCAACATGTTGAAAGACAACCGTTGGTCAAACAAGAAAAATTTGAAAAATACTTCACAAGAGCTCATGAGGTGGGCTCAAGTGTTTACAACCATCAAAGGAAAACCATGGAAGGCTTCGAAATTTGGATGCAAGCCAAAATTTTGGAGGGTATTGCGGTCGCTACAATAGGTCCTTATTTTCTGAACCAAAACAACATCGGGAGGTGGAAATCCAATGCATAATCTAGCATATACCTCGGTTGGTCCCTTGAGACCAGAATGAAGCTCTTCTAAGAAGTATCTCCATGGATAAAGTGAAATCAACAATCAAATCTATGCCAAAAAAATAAGACACTGGGTCTAGATGACTTCACTTCATACTTTTTCTAGGCTAGAGGGTCAACAATAGGATATAACCTATGGAAGGGTGTGGAAGAATATATAACTTCTCTATCTATCCTTCCCACCTTGGATACCACTTTTATAGCCTTAATACCCAAAAAATACAATGTTGATGATACATAAAGCTTCAAACCAATCACATTGTGTAATGTGGTTTACAAATTCATTGAAAAACTCATAGAAATTTTTATCAAGTGTATACTCCCTCATTTGATTTCTCTAGATAAAATGGGTTATGTTGTAGACTAAAAAATCCTTGATGAAACTATGGTGGTGCATGAAATCATCCACTCTCTAACAAGCACCAAAAACCCTATTATGTTATTTAAACTTGATCTTTCAAAAGCCTTTGGCAAGCTTAATCAAGCTTATCTCTTTCAGGAACTTACCACTTTTGTCTTTGATAAAGAATTGGTAAATTGGATAAAATTTCTCATTACCTCTGGTTTTTTCTCCATGCTTCTAGATGGTTCACTTTTAGGACCATTCTTCCCATCATTAGGCATCCACTAAGGTGGTCCCCTCTCCTCCATTTTCTTCATCTTAGCCACAAAAGGCCTAAGTTGCACTCTTAAAGTTGGAGTATCTCAATAGAAAATAAAAGGCATTAGACTATTTGGGAAAGACCTTCCAATCTCTCACCAACAATTTTTAGACAACACAATGTGCATGGGAGTCCCTATTGTTCGAGAATTTAAAGCATGTTATCATTACTTCTTGATGGCTTCATCTATGGATTTCCAATATGCAAAATCTTGGGTTTTTTTCTTTAACACACCTCTTGCTGTGTAAAATCATGTTTCCTATTTGCTAAGGTTTCAAAGAATTAAACTCCCTTCTAAATATTTGGGAGCTATGGTTTGAACTGAAAAGAAAATTCAAGAATAAACTAGCCAATGGGAACTTTCATTATCTTAATCATGCAGGACAGCCAGTGCTTTTAAAACCAGTATTGTAATCCCTTCCTTTCTATCTCCTCTACGTTATTATGGCCCCAAGTTCTATGTTTAAATCCATATGCAATATTCAAAGATCTTTCGTATGGGGAGATGTCAAAAAAGAGTGAAAAAGGGCCATAGTTGCTTAGGTAATATAATGGTTGCCCAAACTAAGAGGAGGGCTAGGCCTAAGAGATACTTCTACCTTAAGTACTATCTTAGGGGTCAAATTATGGCGAAGATGGCTTTGGGGGAGCTTTGATTTATGGAAATTAATATGAAATATCAAGTACATTAACAACATGACCCTAACCCAACTAATTAGAATCTCCTTCAATCTAAATGGTTCTTCTATTTGGAATCTAGCAAAAAAAGGTATTCATCTCATCCAACAACACTATTTTTCAGAAATCCGAGATGGAAAAACAATTATTTTTTGGGAAAATCTCTTGGTAGCAAATCTCAAAGTCAAAACGGTTATGTAACTTTGAGGAGTTAAGGAATAGTATTAAAAATATCAATAAGAAAAAAGTATCAAATTATTGGACAGATACCAGTACACAAATGCATTAGTGGTAGTGGATTCCTTAGGATTAGTGGTAGACCAAACTCGAGGAAGGAGTGGTAATCCTTTTGGAAAGACATCCAATCATGCCTTATCCTTTTTATGGATCATCCAGACAAGCTTAGATGGTGATATAGAGAAAGGTTCCAAGAAAACACACAAGTTGTAATCTGGATGAAGCCACAATCTATGGCCAAAAGTCTCTATTTATTGTGGCTTATAGTGTGAAGAAAAACTTTAACTCGGGACAACCTCCTTAAAATAGGTTTTGTAGGACCTTGCCTCAATGGTTTATGTAAACTACTAAGAAAACCTTGAAAATATTTTTAGTGGATGCTCCTATGAAATTGTTATTTGAAACACCTTGGAAACTTGCATGAGACACACAAATCACATCCCCTATAGGATTCCTCTCTCTCTTGAGCTTTGGAGAAATCATATATTTCATAACGCTATCATTAATAAAAAATGAAATTTTCTACTCGCATTCCTTCTTTGGGCTCTTGGGAAAGAAACAGTCATAGTTTTTTCTAGAAATTATCCCTCCCCCTTGATATTCTTTGGAATCTTATTAAATACAATATCCATGAATTGATTTCCTTACAATAATGGTATGAACGAGAATGGAAAACGACCAATGATGAAGCTACAATCCTAAAATATTGGCATCTTAGTCTAGGACCCTATCTCACTTGGCCCTCTCCTCTACCCAGTCCCCCTAAGCTCAAACACATATGAATTCTCCTCCCTAGCACTTACTCAAATTGAAATCTAATGGAGCTTCAAAAGGAAATCTAGGAAAAGCTTGCTTTGGAAGTGTCTTTTAGGATCATAAAGGAAAGATCATTTTTATATTCTCTAGACCCATGGGATTCAAAGTAGTAATGTAATAGATATCAAAGCCTTAGAAATGGGTCTTCAAGTTACCTATGCTCAAGGCTTCATAAAATTACTTCTCAAAGGATATTCTTGGCTAGTAAAAAATATGATCAGTAAAATGATATATCTCGAGCAAGGTTTCTTGTAGTTAGTGTTTGGAACATAACCTTGAATTGATAGCCTCTCTCCTCCATGTGACCCTAGTGGTCATCCCAGATTCCTCCCTAAATTTTTTTTCTCTAAATTAGCTCTGAAATATTTATCTTCCCTACATGGGGTGTCCATGATGGAACAAGTGGGGGGGGGGGCGGGGTGGCATGGTTGTCATCCCACCACATATAGCGGGTTGTGGACGGGACCATATGCCACCCCTAAAGCCATAATAATATGATAAACATTCCACAGAGATGAGCAGTCTATTTAACAAATCTATGACGCAAGTTCACTCTAGTTTAGGAATTGAGTTAATGCACATGTATTAATGGAGCTCTGTTAGGTTAATTATGTGTGATAATGGAGGATGGTAGCCACCAAAATATCCAATCATGGATAGTTCCCCCATGTAAATTTTATTGTAATTTGAAGTGATCATTTATTTCATAAGGAGGATAATTGAAATAGATGGGAAAGTTTTATTCAAAGTACCAAGACACACTATATGGAACATGATTAACTCTCATGACATCACTTTTCTCAATCCTTATTACTCTCTTGCAAGTTCTCTCCTCAAATTCCTATTTAATTCCCTTTGTTCTGGGAATTTTCCTTCAATGTTCACTATCTCTTCAGCTCATCCTTAGGGACCTGTAGTTTTAGTTTGGCATCCTTCTCATTGGCTTCTCTTTCCAATTGTTGCTTCATTCTCTACATGTTATAGCTTGGATAGTCTCATTTCAAATCAGTTGTCCCTCTCTATCGCTCGTTGTGCTAAATTTTTTCCTTATAATCTCAAACCCCTCTTGGTCCCCTCCTCTGAGTTCTTTGTTTGTGATCAGCTCTAGGAGATCAGTCCTCTTTTACTACCACTTGGTGTTTTTTCCTTTGTATTAGGCTTCATATTGGTTGGTTTGTCCATGTACACCATGCCACACCAAGGGGCCCGTAGCAAGAGGGTTGCAACCCTCTTTTAAAGAACATAATATTTTTGTGCTCAGCTGAGAGTGGAGAGATATTCTTAGTGCTACAAGAACTATATTCCTCCAGTCATACAAGAATAAATTACTCAAGTTGAGAGGGAAATAGCTATAGATTGAGAATATTTAACAAATTTGTAGGTATTAGTGGAGATTATTGATTGGGTACCTAACACATGGGACACTTGAGGGTATTACAGTTAGCATATGTACATTGTTTATATCTATCGGTACCTGAAGCTCCTTTGTAGATGGGTTTTATCGGATCGGAATGAATCCAAGGAGTAAATCCTCCTTCTATTGGATGTGTTGTGCTTGACACTAAGGAACTTGGATCAAAGTCTTAGTTTTATTAAAGGGCATCTGGGCATTCCCCTAAAGCTAGATTACTCTCCTAAGAGAAGTAAAGAGCATATATTTGTGGATGCCTCTAATTCCTCCAAGTTTAAATTGACATGGGTTTTCCTCCATTTAGTATTCTTAGCTACCTTGGTTACATTTTGTTTTCGTATTTAGATTACAACCCAAGTGGCTATGCTATACAGTTCATTTTTTCATTTGTTTTGATAGACAATGTTAAACTCTATGTGTGGATGTTGCTAAGACTATAGCTTGTTGAATTTTCATGACCTTGGGTCTAGGATAGAATATTAAAATCTCTTATGCTATCAAACTAAAAATATCAACAATACTACTTTGCACAGTAGCATATAAACAGTAGTAAATCACACATGCATAGAATATGGACAAATTTTTACATTTGTCAACCCAACTTTGTTATATTAAACAACATATAATGCAACTATCTAAGGCTCTCGTACCAGGGATAATGGCCCTCATACATCCACTAGTACAAGATATAAATTGGGGTTTGGTGTTAGTACATCAACGACCAATTTTCCCTCAACAAGATACTCTGACCATCTAGCTGATGTGGACAACTCTCTCAGCACCCCTTGGTCATACCATGTACCTTCCCAGTCCTTTGGATTCTGATATACAACTCCTACCTCTATCAATGCTCCAAATCCATCTGATCACTGAACCTTGGCTATCCAATCTGCTCACTAGTTGATCATTCAACCATCAATGCATCAACACATCGAGACTTTTGTCGAGCTGTTCACAACTCCACTTTTGAATAACTCTCAATATTCTCATTGTTGCTCCTCAAATACTTAGGGACTTTAGCCCACTATGGTATTCCTGTGTTGCACCTATGAAGACCAACATAGGACATAGAGGGCTGCCACCTATCACTGCAAGATTTCCATCTCCCACATTGAACATGGGCTAGGAGGATTGTCCATCATCTATTGTAGAAGTCCTTCTCCACACACAATTCTCGAGATCCACAAACTACTCCTCTATTTGATCAGACCCTTGAGCTCAACAACTTCCTCTCTCACAACTTCCTTTGTCCATCAAGGTGTTTCTCACCAGACTCCAACTTGGACACTATCACATTGTCCTCCAACAAACCATAAGTGCCCAATCCATGTTCACACTTGGTCCAATCTCACACTGCCTTCCAACAGTCCACGAGTGATCAAGTCTACACTTTGGCATCTGCACCTAAGTAGGGCATCCTCACACCTAGGAGACCCCTACACACAATTTCCCACAGACTTCTCCAATTTTCCCTTTTCTTCTGCAATAGAGGAGTTATTGCACAAATCTAGGCTCATAAATATGTCCTCACGTAGGACACCATCAAATCATCATACAAGAGGCCATCCACAACTCCTTCTACTATTTCCCTCTTGCCTAAGGATATATCTTATTATTGTTGTATATTCCCACTAAGAAGCCCTTTCTTCTAGCTGCCACAGTCATCTAACACGTGTCAAATCTAAACAGTACACCCCTAGCATCAAACTCATCATTAATACATACCTCTCTTCACTTCTAGACTGATGTGTTTACTGTCACCTTGGTTGCTTGGTAGGTGCTTCCTAATAGACCTATTTAGGCTCCTCCAAATAGCTCTTAAGGTATCCTGTAGTTTCTCATCAACCGATCCATGTCTGGTCACTACAATGACCCAACACAAGACAATTTACTACTCCAAGTTTGTTGTTATGTTGTTTTTAATACTATGACTGGTTAGGGCTTCTTAGCTTGTTGCACCAATACTTAACCATTCATTGAAACTACACCCAATCACTATGAA
This sequence comes from Pinus taeda, assembly GCA_000404065.3. Taxonomy (NCBI): domain Eukaryota; kingdom Viridiplantae; phylum Streptophyta; class Pinopsida; order Pinales; family Pinaceae; genus Pinus; species Pinus taeda. Next base: position 132,156 of record APFE030250798.1, on the reverse strand, counting down.
ATCATCAAGGAAGAGTCCTCTGCTTCTCGGTTGCTATTATGGGCACAAATCCACCTCAAAACCTCCCTACGCAACCCTTATTTTAGGTTGGTTAGGCCAAAGACCTAGCATAGTGACTTGTTATCAGCCAAACAAGATAGAGTTTTCTTGCCTCCTATTGTTGCCCAATAGACCTTCGTCTAGCCCTCTCCCACTTGGCCTCCATTCAAGAGTATTTTTCCCTTTAACCAATGCCTTGAAGGCTCCATGCTACCTCCTTTTCCACGTTGAAGGTTCCCTAGTCCTGCGGCCCAAAACAAAATGCCCTTGCTCCCTATACCGAGTTTCTTTTATCCTCCAAAGAGCTCTTGTGTTGCACTATTGTATGAGTGAAATGACTCTCCACCACCCTCTATTTATACTAAAGAGAGGGGCTCCAAAATGTCATGATCTAGGGGCTTCCATAACTAGTTAAGTCAACTTAACACTAATCCTACCTTAACACATCTGTGAAAACTCCATCACTAAACTTCAAAAATTCATAACTCCATTTCTACAACTCAGAATCGGATAATTCTCATTACAGTAGAATAGTCTCCCCGAGATCTATCATCTTCATCCATCACATGTTGAAATGGGTTCATGGTTTTGGCTTGAATCTTGATGGGTGCAAAACCCCAAGCTTGGGTTCCAAACCCACAAGCCTACTTGTGGCACTTTTCCCTCCAACCCTCAAACACTAGGGCTTGGAGTACCTCACAAGCTACACAAAAATAAACATGGCCTCTTAGTGAGGGAGGTACTTCCAAGACTTAGGAAGTAACCATCATCATCCAACAACGACACTGGCCCATATGAAATCCATAGCTACAGCATAGCCTGTAGAATGAATCCAACAATCTCGGTAGTGCCTCTGCCTCCTCACATCTGAACTTGGAGATCCCAAAGCTCCATAGGGTCACTCCCTCTGAGTCTAAACTCCCTCTATGCCTATATGATCTCCACTGGTTCAATCCTACAAGAACTCATCCTCCTGGATCAAATACCACTCGTGAAAATCCTACCAATCTCGGATGTGAAACGTCACGATCTGATGAAGACTCTAGTTTGCCAACCTGTAGTCCATCACATGGCCATCTTGATCAAACTGATCTCGTCCATGCCAAAGAAACCCTCGAGTTGTCACAACCATCCATGACAAGACATAGGAAGTCCATCATCTGCAAACCGCCGCACAACATACTGAAGTACACCAGGTTCACCACTGATCCACCAGAACTCCCAGTCCATCTCATCATGTAGTTTATCAAGACCACATATCCATGTCTTTAGCCGAAACCTCTACTCCATGATCCATAAACCTACAACTCCCTTTGAGTTGCTTCATTGTGCACACTCTGATTCATTGTCCCTCAAAGTAGCTCATATATGCTCTGATACCATGTTGAATTTCCACGACCTTAGGTCTAGGATAGAATCTTAAAATCTCTTACGCTATGAAACCAAGAATCTCAATGATACTACTTTTCACTATGGAATATAAACAACAGTAAATCATACATGCACAAAATATGGACAACTTTTTACGTTTTTCAACCCAACTTTGTCATATTAAACAACATATAATACAACAATCTAGGGCTCCCATACCAAGGATAATGGCCCTCATACATCCACTAGTACAAGATATAAACTAGGGCTTGGTGTCAGTACATCGACGACCAATATGCCCTCAAAAAGATACTCTGACCATCTAGATGATGTAGATAACTCTCTCCACTCCCCTCAATCGTACCATATACCTACTTAGTCCTTCGGCTCCCGATCTGTAGCTCCTACCTCTATTAATGCTCTAAGTCCATTTGGTCACTGAACATCAGCTGTCCAATCTACTCACAAGTTGATCATTCATCCATCAACACATCAAGACTCCTGTCGAGTTTTTTCCAAATCCACTTGTGAACAACTCTCAATCTACCCATTGCTTCTCCTCAGCTACTCAAGAACTTTAGCCCACTATGGTATTCCTATGTTGCGCCAATGAAGACCAACATAGGGCACGGAGGGCTGCCACCTATCAATGAAAGATGTCCATCTCCCACAATGAACACGAGCTAGGAGGATTGCCCATCATCTGCTGTAGAATTCCTTCTCCACACACAAGTCTCAGGCTCCACAAACTACTCCTCTCATTGATCAAACCCTTGAGCTCAACAATTGCCTCTATTGTAACTACCTTTGTCCATCAAGGTGTTTTTCATTGGGCTCCAACATTAACACTATCACATTGTCCTCCAGCAGACCATAAGTGCCCAATCCACGTTCACAGTTGGTTCACTCTCACGCTACCTTCTAACAGTCCAGAAGTGACCAAGTCCATGTTGTAGCATCTGCACCTAGTTAGGGCATCCTCACACCTGGGAGACCCTTACACACAGATGCCCACAAACTTCTCCAATCTTCCCTTTGCTTCTACAATAGAGGAACTATTTCACAAATCTAGGCTCATCAATGTCCTCACCTAGGACACCATCAAATCATCACACAAAGAGGCCATCCACAACTCCTTTGTTGATGTCCTCTTTCCTAGAGATCTATGCTTCCTGTTGTAGCATTTTCCCACTAAGAAAACCTTTCTTCTAGCTGCCACAGTCATCCAACACATGTCCAATCTAAACACTACATACCTAGCATCAAACTTATCATTATGTAAATTAGTTTCCAAATTCTTATCACATTTAGTTGTTGTTGTAATTGACGTTTCGAACCAGCAACGATGGTTCATCATCAGGATGAGAAAGATCTATGAAAGACTAGTCTATCACATAGTTCAATAAATAGATGCCCAAGATGAAGAGCTGACAGTAACCCTAGAAAATTGTAAAGTTAACTATAAATTTAATTATTAAATTAAAATTTTAGTGGGGGATTTTAAAGTTTTAACATCATATAATTTATATTGATTTAAATAGATGTTAAATGATAAATGGATATATATTTGAATTAGTTAAAATAAAATAAAAATAAACAATAATATAATACAAACTTATCATTCATACATAGCTCTCTTCACTTCTAGACTGATGTGCGTGCTATCACCTTGGCTACCTGGTAGGGGCTTCCTAATAGTCCTTGTTAGGCTCATCCAAACATCTCCTAAGGCCTCCTACAATTTCTCATCAACCGATCCAAGTCTGGTCACTACAATGACCCAACACAAGACAATTTGTTGCTCCAAGTTTTTTTTTATGTTGTTGTTAAGACTGTCACTGGTCAGGGCTTCTTAGCTTGTTGCACGAGTCACTGACCAATCACTGAAACTTCACCCAATCATTGTGGAATCATCAAGGAAGGGTCCTCTGCTTCTCGATTTTTATTCTAGGCACAAATCTACCTCAAAATCTCCCTACGCAGCCCCTGTTTTAGGTTGGTTAGGCCTTCGGCCTATCATAGTGACTTGTTGTCACCTACAACCAACCAAAATAGAGTTTCCTTGCCTCCTATTGCAGCTCAACATACCTGCGTCTAGCCCTCTCCCACTCGGCTTCCATGCAAGAGTATTTTTCCCCTTAACCAATTCCTAAAAGGCTCCACACTCCCTCCTTTTCCACGCTGAAGTTGCCCTAGTCCTGCAGCCCAAAACAGATTTCCCTTACTCCCTAGACCAAGTTTTTTAATCCTCCAAGGAGCTCCTATGTTGCACTATTGGATGAGTGAAATGAATCTCCATCACCCTCTATTTATACTAAAGAGAGGGGCTCCAAAACATCATGATCTAGGGGCTTCCATAACTATTTAAGTCAACTTAACACCAAGACGACCTTAACACATGTGTGAAAAATATATCACTAAACTTAAAAAATTCATAACTCCATTTCTACAACTCGGAATTAGATGATTCTCATTGCGTTAGAATAGCCTCGCTAAGATATATCATACTCATCCATCACATGTTGAAATAGGCTCATAGTTTTGGCCCAAATCCTGATGGGTGAAAAACGCCAAGCTTGGGTTTCAAGCCCACAAGCCTACTTGTGGCGCTTTTCCTTCCAACCCTCAAACACTAGGGCTTGGAGTACCTCCCAAGCTACATAAAAATCAACATAGTTTGGTCTCTAGTTTAATTTACCAAGTGGCAGACTAGGAAAAACCTCCAATTGTTTTAATGTTTATTTTTGAATCATGAAATAGAAATCTTTTACTTAAAAAAAAATAAAAAAATCAACTATTTTGTATTAGATATTGTAATGAATCCTATATATAATAGTTAATTATATGAATCGGGTGTAGTTGAAGTAGCTGAAAAGAAAAGTTGTTTCCTCCTCCTACCTTTGAATGAATATATATATAGATATTAATAAAGAATTATATATATATATATATATAATATATATTTATATTATTTATATATATATATATATATATATATATATATATATATTATATATATATATATATATATATATATATATATATATATATATATATTATAATAGTTGTTATTATTATAATATTGACCTTCGTAACCTTATCATTCATCAAAACCATGTAATTTAGAAATGCTTATTTTAATTCTTTCAAGCATAGAACTAAACAAACAAAAATAATAGCTTACTTTGTTGAGCTTGCTACACCAAATTTGTTCTATGTGGAAATTAACCATAACTCATCGTCATCAACATTTAATTGTAACTTTAGAATTTTATTTGTATTAAATTTATTAAATAGAATATATATATATATATATATATATATATATATATATAATAATATATTATATATATAATTATATAATCAATTATGAGTTGTTTTCTATAAAATATGATAAATAGGGCATAGAATAGACAATGATGGGGTGTATTGTTAAGTCACTCTGTGATGTGAAGGTCACTGGTTTGAAACTCCATGGGAAAAATTCCAGTCATGTTAAGGGCTAGAGTGGCCCAAGCCGGATGCAATCCCCAAGTAATTTTGACAGCTTAGGTGCCCCTAGGTCGCGGTTTCTCAAGCCAATGATTAAGCTTGTAGTCATCTTTGAAGGACATAGACAATTTAACAAACAAACAAACAAATATGATAAATTTAAATGTTTTAGAACTATAACATTTAATCTATGTATTAGAATCTAAACATTTCATTACTATTTTTAATAGTCATCTCTTAACTTTACAGTAACATAACTTATTTAAAAACTATTATTAATATGACAATATAAATTGGCCTCACTAGATAACACTTGTAATTTAGTGTAGCATATGTTTTGACTTTTTTGCTTTTTTCATAAGGCTTATTTTCTATTCCAAATTTTCTTTAACATGCTTGTTTATATAGAAGAAGATCATCATGTTCAAAGATAATAATAGGTTTTTTAACTTCTTTAATTATATGTTGTTTGTTTATTCTCCCATTTTAAGTAGATTTAATTAGATTAAGTTAAAATTATATTAGTTACACTAAAGCCTAGTTAAACATTTCCACTTGTTTAGAGGAAAATAAATCATAGGTTTCCTTTTCATGTGTGTTCTCACCATTACAAAATGAATAGAAAATTTAATGTTTTGTTGAGCTATCAACAAAACCTCTACACTATTTTAACTTTTAGCATTTAATGAAGTCAAAACATCATGGAGCCCCTCCTCTCTTGGAATTTTCAAGACCTCATATACTTGCAGTGTATATATTTTCTTTGCTTTGAAGTTTCTCATGAACTTTGCTTTGTTTTCTTTTCCTCAAAACTCATCAGCCTTCTTAAGGTGCACATTGATACTTTTCCCTTTCTTAAGAACTATTATTGTCTTTAAAAATTCTCCAAAACTTGTCAAAATTTCTCTTTTCATATCGTGCTCTATTTTACTTTTCTTATGACACTATGCATATCAAACTTGATTTCATTTTTCCCATGACAGTATGCATATCATACTTGATTTAATTTTTCCTACGAAATTATGCATATTTCACTTGATTCAATTTTTCCTATGAAATTATGCATATTTCACTTGATTTAATTTTTCTTATGACATAGCATGTATCACATCATCTAAACTTGTATCTATCACAATTTTACTCTTGTGACATATCACATTGCATAAATTTAGTTTTAAACTTTACAATGTTGCACCATATTCCAATTTCATGTGAAACGTCCTGTTACACAAAACTTTACATCTTTGCAATACATAACATTGCCCAAAAGTTTCTACCTATACAATGTGTTACATCAAATTTTGGTTTCCATGTGAAACACTGCAACACATCTAAGATTGTGTTCATGTGATAATCTTCCTTTTATTATGTCACAACAAAAGTAATTTACATGTCATGTAAAATGTCGCACCAAATTTCACATCCATGCAATACATATCATTGAGAAAAAATGTTGTATTGTTATAACATGTCATACTCAAAGTTTGTAAAGGTGTGAAAAATGCTTGTGATAATCCTTTTGCACCAGTCTTTTTCAATTTGATACACTATTTTTTTCCAAAGTCTCCCTTCACGTGATATATTGTTCTAATCCTTTATATAATGATTCTTAAACTTCATTAAAGGTTTTTTTTGAATCTTTTCAACATTCATTGAATCATTTGTAAACCAAAATATTAAGCTATTAGTCAACCAAATGATTGTACAATTCATGTCAAACATCAACTAGCAATATGCACCTCTAAAAACTAACAATATTGATACCTATTGTTGCTTATATTAGTGAGGTGCATTAGAATACAAAATCATTGGCAGAATCGAGCAATCTAACAATTTTTCAATCATATCAAGGAAGATTTTATAGGAATGATACTTTGGAAGTTTTCAACTAATATGTAGAAATTGCAAGTGTATATGAGTATATTAGAGTGAAAAATAGAAACAAGAATAACTATACATGAGAGTTAGAAATGATGAAATAATTTAGGTCATAGGTAACTCTAAGGATGGATTATAAAGGAAGTGTTCACGTAGAGAAATGATCCATACATTGTCATGGATATTCCACTGAGTAGTTTAGCACAACAAATTTGATAAAATTATACTTAAAAATATAAAATATACACTATGAGGGTTTGTTTCTCTTTAGATTTATGGATTTGTCAATTATTGTTTATTTCATATGAAAGTAAATTATGATTATGCAAAAACTAGAGAAGAGTGAAATAAAGACTCACAAACCACAATTAACACAAGATTTATCCTGGAATACCCTTTTGGGAGATGACCCAGTTGGAAGGTGAGCTCGCTCTATTCTCTTTCTCTGAATATAAAATGGAATGCAAGCACACAGAAGTAAGGCTTGTGTCCCATGGGATAGTATATTTCACAAATCATCTTTGTGTGTTCTCTCCCTATCCCTCTCAGCTACTCTTCTTGTTTATGGAACAAAATACACTCGAAAATAATGGAACACATTTTCCTCATAGTGACTTGGTTATAATATAGCCTGATAGCCTGCTAGTGGTTAGGTTTGACTCCTTGAACTCTTCACTAGAGTTAAAATATTGAATCTTTCATACTCTTCTTTATCAATATAATTGATGGGATTATTATGTTGTTGGAAAGGTATTTATGGGTATAATAGGAAGAAAAGGGTGCTACACTATAGAAAAAACATTTTACCCCCAAAAAATGTTGTTTAATGCCTCAAGCTACTCCCGGAAGGTTTCAATCCCCAATTTTCCAAACTGGATCCTGCCAATAAAAAGGGTCATTAAGGGATAAAGATGGATGAAAAACAATATAATAATCCAATTTGGATCACACCTCCCCATTTTGGGAGGACTTTGGTCCCCAAAAGATTCTATTGAATGAGGTGAGTAAATTCTTCCTCCACCTTCTCTCAGGTTTACCATTTATCCTTGCTTGGAAATTTCCCTTTCAACCCAATCTTCCATGTTATCCTTGTCTTGCATTTCTATACCTCTTCTGAAAAACTGTATCTTCTATCAACTCTTCCTGAGTCTTTGGTGAAAAATCCCCTATAGAAGGTAGGACATGTTCCTCTTCGTGATCTAACATGGAAGGCTCATATAGCTTCAAATTCTCTACATTCACCACTGAGTAAATGTGCATGTATGGGGGTAGACTAAGTCTATAGGCATTATCTCCCAGAGCCTTGATTTTCTTACGAGGACTTTTTAGCCTCTCCTTGTTCAATTGTAACCCTACTCTATCTCCCACCTTTAACGAATTCTCTCTTCTGTGCAAATCATGCCTGGCTTTATATTCTTCTTTTGACTTTTACAGTATCTCTTGTACCTATATATGGATCTATCTTATCTTTTCAACAAAATTTTCAGCCTTTAAGGCATCCCCTATAATATCCTCCCTCTCTCTTCCTTGCTACCCATATGCAATATCTAAAGGCGAAGGTGGTAAATATCTAAAATGAGTTTCAAATGGAGACTTACCAATAGAAGTGTAAATTGATCTATTATAAGAGTGTTGTATATATACCACATTTTCATCCCATGGCTTTATATGCTTCTCACTGTAACCCCTCAAAGGTTGCACTAAATTCTTGTTGACTACTTTTGTCTTCCCATATGTTTATCGATGGAATGTTATAGACCTCCTTAACTTTGTGTCCATCTTCTCTCATGATGTAGTCCAAAATGCACTGAGAAATATTGTGTCCCTTCCTAAAATGGTACTCCTTGATATCCCAAAGTGCACCCCGACTTGTCCAAAGAACAATTTTGCTTCTTCTTTCTTGTTGAGGGTATTTTTACAGGGCGTCAGAACACACATCTTGCTATACTTGTTAACTACCATGAATAGGTAGTCATGTCCCTTCCCAGTTGTTGGTAAACCTCCCACAAAGTCTATCGAAATTATTTTCCAAGGATGAGTAGGTACAAGTAAGGGATGATATGGACCCAATTTGTTGTTACTAGGCTTGATAGTACAACAAAGCATGCATCCTCTTATGAACCTAGCTACCTATTCTTTCATCGTGGGCCAGTACATATACCTCTACAAGTTGGTAATTGTCTTCCCTACACCAAAGTGGTTTGCAACCTTAGGACTCTAATTGAGGGGATTATTGCGTTGTTGAAAAGGTATTTATTTGTATAATAGCAAAAAAATGTGCTACACTAAATAAATAAGGAAAATTACCCCCTAAAAATGTTGTTTAATGCCTCAAACTGCTCCCAGAAGGTTTCAGACCCTAATTTTCCAAACTGGATCCTGCTAATAAAAAGGGTCCTTTAGTTGATTCCTCCACTTTTTATACTCTTAAAGCATCAAGATGGATTCAAAACAATATAATAATCCAATTTGGATCATTCCTACCCATTTTGGGAGGATTTTGGTCCCTAAAAGATTATATTGAATGAGGTGAGGAAATTCTTCCTCCACCTTCTCTCAAGTTTACCATTTATCCTTGCCTGGAAATTTCCCTTTCAAACCAATATTCCAAAAGTCATGTTATCCTTGTCTTTCATTTTTATACCTCTTTTGAAAAATTGTATCTTCTATCAACTCTTCCTGAGTCTTTGGTGAAAAATCCTTTACAGAAGGTAAGACATGTTCCTCTTCCTAATCTAACATGGAAGGCTCATAGAGCTTCAAATTCTCCACATTCACCATTGAATAAATGTGCATGTATAGGGTTAGACTAAGTCTATATGAATTATATCCCACCTTTTCCAATATCTCAAAGGGACCATATCACAAAGCCTTGATTTTCTAAAAAGGACTTTTTAGCCTCTCCTTGTTCAATTGTAACCCTACTCTATCTCCCACCTTGAACGACTTCTCTCTTTTGTGTGGATCATGCCTGGCCTTATATTTTTCTTTTGAATTTTACAGTATCTCTTGTACCTATATATGTGTCTATGTTATATTTTCAACCAATTTTTTAGCCTTTAAGGCGTCCCCTATAAGATCCTCCCTCACTCTTCCTTGCTACCCATATTCAATATCCAATGGTGAAGGTGGCAAATATCTAAAACGAGTTTCAAGTGGAAACTTACCAGTAGAAGTGTAAATTGATCTATTATAAGAGTGTTGTATATATACCACATTTTCATCCCATAGCTTTCTATGCTTCTCATTGTAACCCCTCAAAGGTTGCACTAAATTCTTGTTGACTACTTTTGTCTTCTTGTATGTTTATCGATGGAATGCTATAGACCTCCTTAACTTCGTGTCCATATTCTCCCATGATTTAGTCCAAAATTAACTAAGAAATATTATTTCTCTTTTGAAAATCATGCCCTTGATATCCCAAAGTGCACCCAGACTTGTCCAAAGAACAATTTTGCTTCTTCTTTCTTGTTGAGGGTATTTTTACAGGGCATCAGAACACACATCTTGTTATACTTGTTAAATACCATGAATAGGTAGTCATGTCCCTTCACAATTGTTGGTAAACCTCCCACAAAGTCTATCGAAATGCTTTCTGAAGGATGAGTAGGTACAAGTAAGGGATGATATGGACCCTATCTCTTGTTACTAGGCTTTTTAGTACAACAAAGCATTCATCCTCTTATGAACCTAGCTATCTATTATTGCATCGTGGGCCAATATACATACCTCTACAAGTTGGTCATTGTCTTCCTTACACCAAAGTGTTATGCAACCTTGAAGGTGTGAGCCTCTCTAATCAACTATAATCTCTCACCTTTAGGAAGACATAACTTATTCAGCATGTAGAGTAACCCATCCTAGAGATGGTATTCAATGGTGTTGTCACCATTGCGCACATCACTTTGGCTCCGAAACTATCAAAACACCTTCTTGAAGTCCTCATGCTTTAGATATGCCTCTCTGTATAGATCATGGGTGAATGGCTCCATGTGCATCACAATTCCCAGATCTGTGATCTTCTATGTGGGTGGAATTAAAAGCATGTCAACCAACTTGTTTGTACTACCCTTCTTATGCTTGATCACTAAATGATTTTTTTGTAGAAACCCCATCCACTTGTAATGCCTGGTATGTTCCAGCTTACTATGGGCCTATAGGTACTATAATGGTTGGTGATATGTGTGGATTATTGTCTCCTTTTCCATCAGATAGTGTTTTCACTTTTTCACAACTTGCACCAAGGCATAGAGCTCCTTGTCATAGGTAGGGTATTTGAGAACTACCCCATGAAATAATTTTGAATAGTAGCATACAAGATTTCCTCCCTACATCAAGACTACTCACATTCGTCTCCACTTTGAAGGAATGTTTCAAGTTCGATAATGGTAGAACTAGTGCTTGATTGATCTTCTTCTTTAACTCCTCAAAGGCCTTCTACTGACCCTTTCCCTGCTGGAAACTCTTTCCACTCATTGTTATGGCATGGAGTGGTATTACTACTACTGAAAATGAGGCTATGAATTTCCTCAAGTACTATGTTTTCCCAACGAAAATCCTAACCTCAAAAACATTAGTAGACATCAACCATTTCATGATGCTCTCCATCTTGGTAGGATATATCTTTAGCTCTTCTCCACCTATGATACCCTAGATACAACAAACTATGTTGTAAAAACTCACATTATTGAGATCTGTTAGCATTTGGTGCTTCTTTAATGTCTCCAACACCTATTTCAAGTGTGATATGTGCTCCTCCCAGGTAACATTGTATATTAGTATATCATCTAAATAGATAATAATAAATTAATCTATAAAATTGAACATTATATCATTCATTAACCTCATAAATGTAGTTGGTGCATTGCTAGGCCAAATGGCATGTCTAATGACTCATACAAACCTTGACTACTTTTGAAAGTAGTCATCCAAGTATCTTCTTCTCTAACTCAAACCTAGTGATATCTAGACTTTAAGTCCAACTTAGTGAAGTACTTCGCTTGTTGCAACTAATCCAAAAGCTCATCTATTATGGGCATGGGGTATCTGTTCTTGAGCGTATTTTTTTCTATGCTCTTTAATCTATATACATTCACCAAATCCAATCCTTCCTTGGAACAATGATGATGGGGGATTGACATGGTCATGTACTCAATCAAATGAAACCTTATTCCAATAGTTGTTGCAATTGTTTTTTCACCTCACTTTCTTCTATCATAGACTACATGTGCATCTCAATGTTTGGAAATGGGGAGTCTGGAAATATTTGGATCTAACGCTCCACTTCCCTCTTCGGTGGTAGCCCTTTAGGATTCTGTAACATATCCTTGTATTCTTGTAGTAACTCTTCCGGTTGTTGTTTTTGTTTCTTAATACACCCCTCTAGGGATGCATTTGTTCTCATTGACTCTTCCACCAACTGATTTTCTCTTAAAAATACTAAAACATACTTCTTGATTGAATTGATCAATTTCTTAGCTTGGTTGGCATTCACTAGTGAAATTTTGGACTTTAACTTATGCACTTTGATGGTGAATGGATTTTCATCCTTGATGAGACAGTACTAGTTGGCTATCTGTGTTCAAATTATATCTCACATATACATATTGTAATTCCAAACAACACTCTACATAGATCAAGGGGAATTTCATATAGTGCTACTTCATCAATAAAATTGATATTGATTGTAAATATAATTTTGCACTATTTTGTTATCTTTATCTCTACATCCTTATTTACCCATCCCAATGGATATGGGATTAGATAATCATGAACTCCCAATGCAAATTTGTTAACCAACTCTGTTGCAATGAGATTTTCCCATGATTCTGAGTTGTACAAAGCATCAATGCTGGTCTTTTCAACCTATATATTTAAATGTAAGAGTCGGGTTTTTTTGTTCTCTTTTTGTTGTTAAAGACTACTCATATTCATCTCCTTCTACATTGATGTACATAATATCTTCTCATCCACATATGAGTTTCTTTCAACTTGGTTGCTTGAAGCAGTGACCATGAGATTCTTCTTCTTATTATATTTCTTTTTGTTCTTCAGGTTAAGCTCTGGATGCAACTTTCAACACTTCTCCTCTATATGACTACCAATGCTACAGTGGTTGTAATGGTTGTTGGGGTCTTTGCAATAGTGTGGTGTGGTTACATATTTTTATCTTTCCCCCTTTCCACTTCTTCTTCCCCTCCTTAAAAGCATCTTGGCTCTCCTTCTACTTCAATCCACTTGAATTCCCTTTCTTTTAGCTTGTGTTCTCCAGGTACTATGCTTGTGCATGAACCTTGTCTATTGATATAGGGTAGAACAACATCACTTACTTTTTCAAATGGATGTGTATACCACCCAAATACTTGAGGAGTACATTTGAATTATGGGGAGATACCCAACATTATGGCCATATTTCTAAATTTTGTGGTGTACCCTTGTACACTCAACCCCTGCTTCTACCTAAAGTAGTGCCACCAGATCCATTGGTCCTCTACATACCTGATAGGGTAAAATTGTGACTTTATCAGGGTTTTAAAGTTCTCCCACTTAGCCACTAGAGGATATCCCTCCGTCAAGGTATCATGTTGAAAATGGCAGTTATTGAGGTCAAATGTTGTCCACATGAAGAATAAGATTTCATAGTCAAATAGCACACTCTAATACATTTCCAAGGGTATATGGCCAACCTCCTAACTCCTCAAAGTTGAGGAGATATGAATTTATGAAGTTATATTAATTATTTTGTCTTTTCCCACAAATCAGTCCCATAGTAAACGAGTTGTACCTCAAAATAGCACTATATATAGGTGTAAGGAGGAGGCATTGACTCACTCACTCATGTAACTTGGATTTGTTTAATCAAGCGAGTAAGAATAGGGATTTTGAGGTTCGTATCTCATGAACTAGAAGTGAGGTGAGGTCTAGCTGGGGAGACCATCTATGGAAGGGTTTTGGCACATTTTAATTTTTTTTGGATCATTTCTTAAGGGTTATAGTGTAGTTGAAGGTTGTATAGGTTATACTTTGGTGAGGAGCTACTAGACCAAATTTATACATGTTTGTGGCCTAGTCCTAAGGCCAAGTTCTAATGCATTAAAAGGTCAAATTCAGGCTTGTTTTTGAAGGTCGAATTAAGGTTGATTAAGGCTAAATTTATCCCTATTTTGAGGCCAAATTTATAGCCTTGTAGAAGTCGAGTTGTAGGACTATCCTAAGATATGATTTGAGGACTAAGTGTTATCCTTGTGAAGGTCAAGTTCTAGGTCCAAGTACAGTTGGTTGAAGGTTGAGTTTCAGGATTGAGTTTTGTTGTTTGAATGTCTAATTCAATCCTAGTTTGAAGGACAAGTTCTAGTGTCTTGAAGGATAAGTTCAAGCACGATTTGAGGTCTAATTTTGGTTTTCTTGAAATTTGAGTTTTGGTTGTTTATTCCGATAAAGAATAAGTTCAATGTGCTAACAGGAGTTTCTAGGAGGGCAGAATTTCTAAGGTTATACTAACTCTTGAATAAGTTGTAAGTTGGATCCCATTGAGGATTGGTGTCTTCATCCTCTTGATAGTTTGAAGAAGGAAAATTTTCTTGTAAGTTGGTGCTTACTGAGGATTGGTATCCTCAAAAGATAACGTAATAAATTAAAGAGTGTTTTCAAGTATTTCTTCTTCAATTTTTTATTTGCACCTTAATCTATGTGATCATCCATTGTGGATGATTGATTATCTTATGTGAATTCATTTTTAAGATTAACTAAGTGAAAATTTATCAAAAGTAATGAATTACTAATTCCCCCCCACCACTCAATATTTTAAACAACTGGTATCAAAGCAAGATTTTTCAAGAACATTCTAACAACTTGAAGAAGATATTACAGGGGGGCATGACTAATCAAAAAGCATCAATAAAAATTTCTTTCATGGATGGACCATGGAAGATAATAATGAGAACAAACTTGATGTCTCTTGGTGCTAAAATTTGGAAATTATTATAGATGGATATAAGGTCCCATCCTCTCCTCTAGGTAATCAAGATGAGAGAAATGATTATTTCTCTAATGAAGAATATATTAACTCTATTTTAAGAAGATTATTAGATTCACAATTTGTTAAAGTTTTGTAGTGTGAATCAGCTAAAGAGATGTGGGAGAAGATTATAAGAAACTATGAAGGAGATGACAAAGTAAAGAAGGCAGAGGTTCAAAATTTCTAGATAGAATTTGAAAGCATGAAAATGAAGGATGAAGAAGATGTTACTGCTTGTTTTATTCTGGTAGATGAAGTAGTTAATTCTCTCATATAATTTGGTGAACAAAGTTAAAGAAACAATAGTTGTTCAAAAAAATTTGAGGTCTCTTCCTCTACGTTTTGATGCCAATGTCTCTGCCATAGAAGAATTAAGAGATTTGGAGAATCTGGAAATGGACGAGCTTCACGAAATTCTTATTGCATATGAAATAAGGACGAGAAAATCATCACATAAGGAAGAAACATTTAAAGCACATAACATTCGAGGAAAATTAAGCCTAAAAGTGGTCTCCTAAGGAAAAATAATAAAAAAAGAGTGATTAATTTTGTAGGGATAAGAAGAAAATTACTTTTTTTAACTGTATTTTTGGCTTATCTTCTAGGTTTACTCAAATTTCAAGTGTAGACACAATGAGTTCTCATTATGCATACTTTTGAGAAGACCCACATTGATAAAAATTGAAGATACATTAAAAAAGTGTGTTGAACACATTAAAAAAAACATGTTGAACACATTTTTTTAATGTATCTTCATTTTTTTTTATCAATTTCAGTCTTCTCAAAAGTATGCATAATGGGTACTCGTTAGATGTGGAATTTAATTCTACATCCAATGAGTGCCTACAGTAGAAATTTTAGTAAACCTATATGAAGATAAGTAAAAAAATACAATTAAATAAAGTAAAATATTTACATGTACCTCTTTTTAAATTTAAAGGATTTTGATTGGTTTATATATTATGTACGTGAAAATTTCATGAGAACTTTAGTTAATTTTTGGGTAGCATCAGATGTGCTCCAACTTCGAAATTTTGTGGAGCGGCTAGCACACATGAGATCTCCAAGACCTAGAAACTCTTTGGTGAAATTCCACCTGGATTGTATTTTATTAAAATAATTAATATTTTTAATGGGGTTCCTAAGTCTAAACTTAGGAAAATTAAAATATTAATGGGTATTAATGAAAATATGGGTGAGAAGCTTCTAAGAGACAAGGATCAAGTCTAATTTAATCTTAGTCATTGATTAGAGATTAGATCACAACCATTGATATCTCAACAAGAAAATTATAAAGGAAGACTTGAGAGTCATTTGGAGACACACCAGGAAAATACTCAGTAACCCGAGGGAAATCGATTCTCAAGGAGTAAGAGTTTGATTTCAGAGGGAGAGTTTCAGGGTGAAGGAAGAGGAGGGCATCAACATCAGTCAGATATTGAGGACAAGGTGATGCAGAGCATCAGAGGGACAACATTGAGGGACATCTCCAAGAGGCAATGCAAGAAGGGATGCAATCCTCATGCAGAGATGACTCAGAGGTGACACAATGAAGGTTGGAGGGTCTCTAGGGTGTTAGAATTTCTCCAAAGGGAGGAGGAAAATTATCTCAAGTGTTTTCTCAGAGGTTTCTCTATGTTCTACAAAATCATTCCTTGTAAAGAGATTGTTGCTGAAGAATAATAAATAAACCCTAATTTGTTGCACCAGTTTTCCCGCATTGGGTTTTTCTGGGGACTATTGTCCAAAAATAATTGTGTTGATGTGATTGAATCTTGTGCTTGTATTTCATTGTTCTTTCCTCTATGCTATTATGCAACAACTGTAGTATAATTTATTTTTATGTTTACTGAAGGGTTTTGTAAATAACATATTATGGAAAATAAGTAGGAGAAGTAAATCAGTTACTGCAGTAGAATTTCGTGTTAGAAATTTTCACATGGTATCAGAGTAGAGCTCAAGAAACAAGATTAGAGAATATGTAATGAGTCGAGAGCATGATGCTGGAGAAACAACTCAAAGGTACTCACACAGTCCTCCCAGGAAAGAGGAAATCACGAAGAATATAATGGATCACAACTATTCTATATTAGCTTCCAGATTGGAAGAAGAAGATGCTTGCTTGGCAAGTTCTGCTTCCTCTGAGGTTTGGTATATTGATAGTGGAGCTTCTACACACATGACAGGAATACAAGAATGTTTCTTGAGCTATTAAGAAGAATAGATGAACTTCCAAATCACCATGGGAAATAAGTCAAAATGTACCCTCGTAGGAAGAGGTACTGTAGTTTTTCAAACAAAAGTAGGGGATCGGCTTCAAGCTACCAATGTGTTGCATGTGCCTGGATTGGGGATGAACTTAATCTCTGTATCTAGGTTACAAAACAAGGGCTATGATGTTTTCTTCATTGGGAAGAAAGTATATGTCAAACATCCGAGTTGGAAGAAGAAGGCCCAAATTGGAGTCAAAAGCAATAGACTGTATAAGTTACAGCTAGAATCTCCAATGGCATTGATAAGCAGAAATGGGGAAAAAGATTTAAAGGAACAATGGCATAGGAGGATCGAGAACTTAAATCATGGGGCTCTAAGAATTCTCAGAAGAACTGTCACAGGAGTTCAAGAATTAAGTACCAAACGAGATGATGTATGCATAGGTTGTGTACTAGGCAAGTACATCAAAGTGGCTTATTCTAGAAGTAACGGTAGGGAAAAGAGTGTTCTGGGATTGATACACTCAAATATTTGTAGACCTATGTCCACAAAATCTCTTAGTGGTGTTGAATATTTCATCACCTTCATTTATGACCATTCTAGGACAACTTGGATCTACTTTCTAAAAACCAAGGATGAGGATTTTGATCGATTCAAAGAGTTTAAAGCTCTGGTTGAGAATCTGACAGGGAAGAGGATAAAAGTGTTGCGCTCAGACAATGGGGGAGAATACATTGATAAGGACTTCATTGATTTCTATGCAAGAGATGACATTAGAAGAGAATGGACAACTCCATATAATCTGGAGCAGAATGGAGTAGCAAAGAACAAGAACATGACTATTGTTGAAGTAGCAAGGGAAATGTTGTATGATCAGGAAATGCCCAAATTTATATGGGCAGAAGCATGCAACACAACATTATATGTCTAGAACACGACTCTTCATAGGGCATTAGGTAAGATTACTTCAGAGAGTTTCTTCACCAGTAAGAGGCTTGAAGTGAGTCATTTCAGAATATTTGGGAGTCTGGAATACTGCCATATACCCGAAGAAAAGAGGAAGAAGTTGGATCAAACTGGAGAACAAGGATATCTTGTGGGATATAGTGAAAATGATAAGGCATATAGAATCTATCTTCCAGGAAATAGGAAGGTCATAGTAAGACGGGATGTAAAGTTCATGGAGGGTAGATATTTTAGGAAATCCTGAGAAATGTCTTCCGAAGAGCAATCAAAGGATGATCCATTGGTCAAACCACTTCGACTAGTAGAAACTAGCACCAATATTTCTCCAAAAGACAAGAATCCAGAGGTATCATAGGGTGTGGAGTCTCAAGAGGAGGAGAAATTAGATCTACCCATTACTAGTGGAAGAATGAGTTGGAAACTTCGACAGATACTATGGGATGCAGAGGATTTAATTGGAGTTCCTAGGAACGAGAAAAGGGAGCATAGACAACCAGATAGATACCAAGCCTTGGTGGATCAGGTTGGAGAAATCTCTAGTTTTTAGGAGGTCATTCAATATCAAGTATGGGTAGATGCTATGGTGGAGGAATACAATTCCATAATGGTCAATCATGTCTAGGAAGTGGTACCTAGGCCTTAGGATAGGTCAGTTGTACGTTTGAGATGGATCTACAAGGTCAAATATGATGCATATGGCAGTGTGGAAAAATACAAAGCCAGGTTCGTGGCTAAGGGGTATGCTCAAAAGGAAGGGATAGACTACGAAGAAACCTTCACCCCAGTAACCAGGTATACTTCTATTAGATTCATGATATCTACTGTAGCACAGATGGGGTGGGAGATTCGCCATATGGACGTCAACACCGCGTTCTTGAACAGGGTGATAGAAGAAGAAGTATACATTGAACAACCAAAGGGTTTTGAGACACATGAGAAGAAAAATCATGTATGCATGTTGAAGAAAGCCTTGCATGGGCTTAAAGAAGTGCCTAGAGCATGGTACGACCAAATTGATGGTTACTTGTAGAAGATGGGATTCGTCAAGAGTGACGCAAATCCCAACCTCTACTATCTGATTGTAGAGAATGAGCCTTAATTCATATGACCTCTTCCTAACAGGTTCATCCAAGCTCATCAAAGATTGTAAGGAAAACCTAGCTACAGAATTTGACATGAAGGATTTGGGATAGATGCATTATTTTCTGGGCTTGGAATTTTGACAACAAAAGGGTGGAATTTTCCTTGGACAAGGGAGATACGCTACAGAAATTTTGAAAAGGTTCAGAATGTAGGACTGTAGACCTATGGTAACTCCAATGATTACCAACTGGAAGAAGATCGATGCATCTGAAGATAAAGAAGTCGATCCCACCTTATACATGCAGCTCATAGGGTCCCTGATCTATCTGGTCAATGCCGAGCCAAACATTTGTTACGCTGTCAACACCCTCATTCATTTCATGGTGGAACCAAAGAGGACGCACTAGGAAGAAGCCAATCATGTTCTCGGATATATATGACGAATAGTTGAGCATGGATTAATGTACACCTGAGGCAGATTGAGTGGGTTCACTGACGCAGATTGGGCTGGAAGTTCATTAGATCAAAAAAGTACTACTGGGTATTGTTTCAACATTAGATCAGGAATGACCTCCTGGTATAGTAGGAAACATAAATATGTAGCTCTGATCTCATTAGAAGATGAATATATGGCAGCTAGCACAACATCGTGTGAAACCATATGGCTTAGGAAGTTTCTTGTGAATCTATTCAGGAGAAGGATGTAAGCAACCAATATTTTGTGTGATAATCAGAGTTGCATCAATCTCTCTTAGAATCCATTTTTTCATGATCGGTCGAAGCACATTGATATCATGTGCCAATTTATCAAATATTTTGTCCAGCAAGGCGTAGTACAATTACGTTACACTCCGACAGGAGAACATGTGGAAGACATTCTCACCAAGGCTCTAGGAAGGAAAAAATTTGTTTATTTCAGGGAGAAGATGGGGATGATTGAAAAAATGTTTCAGTAGAAGAATCAGATAGTGCAGGGAGTTGTAGTGCAACAGTTAGCAGTGGCAGTGCTATGAATAGCATGAAGCAACCTCTTGAGAGGGAGTTGCATTATAGATGTAGTGGTGACAGTGGGAGTGTCATGGGTAGCAGTACAGGTTGCAGCAGCACAGTGGATGAAGGGAAGCATGCCGAGAATCAGTGACGTAGAAGACCGATGTTGTGGATCAGTGTGATACTTTTTTTGGGAAGTATTGCTAGAGCACATTCTTCATTAAGAGGGAGTGTTAATTTTTTGATAGCATCAGATGTTCTCTAACTCTGAAATTTTGTGGAGGGGCTAGAACACATGAGATCTCTAAGACCCAGAAATTGTTTGATGAAATTCCACCCGGATTGTGTTTTATTTAAATAATTAATATTTTTAATGGGGTTCCTAATTCTAAACTCAGGAAAATTAAAATATTAATGGGTATTAATGAAAATATGGGTGAGGGGCTTCTAAGAGACGAGGATCAAGTCTAATTTAATCTTAGCCATTGATTAGAGATTAGATCGTGGTCGTTGATATCTCAACAAGAAAAGTATAAAGGAAGACTTGAGAATCATTTTGAGATACACCGGGAAAATTCTTAGTAACCCAAGGGAAATCGATTCTCAAGGAGTAAGAGTTTGATTTCAGAGGGAGAGTTTCAGGGTGAAGGAAGAGGAGGGCATCAACCTCAGTCAAAGACAGCGTAGAGGGACAACTCAGAGGGGCAGCACAGCAAGGGACACAGTCCTCACACAAAGATGATGCAGAGGTGATGCAGTAAAGTCTGAAGGGTCTCTGGGGTGTCAGAATTTCTCTAAATGGAGGAGGAATATTATCTCAGGTGTTTCCTCTGAGGTTTCTCTATGTTCTAAAAAATAATTCCTTGTAAAGAGATTGTTGCTAAGGAATAATAAATAAACCCTCATTTGTTGTACTTGTTTTCCCGCATTGGGTTTTTCCGAGGACTATTGTCCAAAAATAATTGTGTTGATGTGATTGAATCTTGTGCTTGTATTTCACTGTTCTTTTATCTATGCTATTATGTGACAACTACAGTAGAATTTGTTTTGATGTTTACTGGAGGGTTTTCTAAATAACTTATTGTTGAAAATAAGTAGGAGAAGTAAATTAGTTACTGCAGGAGAATTTCGTGTTAGAAATTTTCACAACTTTTAGGCTAAAATTTCCTCTAATGGAAATCAATAAAATTCAAGTTTGGTGACTTTCCTAGTGATGAATCTGATATATAAATGGCTCATCTAGTCATAAAACTAAAGAGAAAATCCAAATTCAAAGGTAAGTTACTTCTCATCTATTTTAGCTATGGTTAGATATGACATTTTCTACTAAGTTTCCTTACAAAGAAGATAGTGATGATGAAGAAGAACCTCGAAAAAGGGTCTTCAAAGGAAAATATTTGAAAAAGGAAACTATTTATCCCCAAGAGGATAACTATTTTTCTAAAGAAGAAGAATATGATTATGATGATCATAGAAGAGATATTTTATTTTTAACCAAAAATGAGGAATCCAACATAGAGAAATCAGAGGAGCAAAATAAAAAGCAGAAGGAGAAAGTGTTGAAGGCATAATGGATCTTGAAGTAGAACATATTAGTGCATTATAAGAAATGCATAACCTCAGGAAGAAAAACAAGAGACTATCCAAGGAAATCATCTTCATCGAGAGTAAAAGAGTGGAAGAAGTGTTGAACAATCAGCTAAAAGAAAATGAAGAAAACTGTGAAAATATTGAAAAAGAAATTGTCTCATTAAGGAAAGAGCTAGATAAGCTCAACAAAAACATGAAAAGCTCTCAAACCCTAGATGTTATTATTAGTATTCAAAGATCACGATATTACAAGACTAGTCTTGGTTATATGGGTGAGACCTCATACAAAGAAGATGCACACACCTAAGTCACCAAGTAAGGAAGTTGAAGAAAAACCTGAAAGTCCTAATCTCAACAAGATCAAGGACAAGGCGAGAGGAGTCTAGAAACACTGCTACATAAAAAAGCTATGTTGATTCTCTCAAGTGGTTCATTCATAATGTAGGTTGCAATATGATAAGGGACAAGGACTAGAAAATATTTGGATCATCTCCAAAGCATATCAACTTTAGAAGAACTATTCCATCAAGGTAGCCATAATCAACCTAGTATCAAATTAGTTTTTTGGGTCACTATTTTTCATGCAAAAATTTTGGTCATCAAGCAAGAGGTTGTAAAACGTATGTGAAAAATGATTATGAAAGAGGTTTTCATCAAACATCTAAAAATAATCTTGTAGACATCATAATCAAAGATAATAATGATACCATAAATCATAATTCATTTGCACAATTATCCAAGTATAGGATAGAGTGTTATAGATATAGCAATTTTGGACATGTGGCACAAGACTATCCTACAAGATCAAGGGAAGGGTTTGGAGGAGGAAAAAAAGGAAGAACCACCAATGGAAAAATGTGAACTAGTTATGTTTGTTTAAAATAATTAAAGTTAGTAGTTCATTGATAGTAGGTGCTCTAAACACATGACCGAAGACCAAAAGAAATTTATTATTCTGAAAGAAGAAAAAGGAGGAAAAGTGTCTTTTAGAGACAATGGATCCACAAGAATCGTTGGAAGAGGTATTGTAAGCCTTGAAAATGGTAGGAATAAAGCACAAAATGTTTTGTATGTTGAAGGACTCAAACATGATCTTTTATGTGTCAGGAAAATATGCGAACAAGGTTATGATCTAAATTTTTGTGCCAAAGATTGTGAAATAAGGAACTAATTTGGGAAGATTAGTGGGAAGAGTGATAAGGATTCCAATAAATGGATATATTCTTAATGAAATTCAATTAGAAAAATGCTACATTCGATACAAGATGAGGGTTGGTTATGGAATAAAAGGCTATGATACTTAAGAATTGATAGTTTGGTAAAAATCAACAAAACAAAATTAATGAGATATATGCCTAAAATATCAAAATCAACAAGCACCATCTATGAATATTTCCAACATGGGAAATAGACAAGAGTGAACTTCAAGTCAAAAGAGTGCTCAACGTCAAGGCCACTAGAGTTTGTTCACACAAATCTATTTGGACCAACATGAACACCAAGTTTGCAAGGTGAAAGGTACTTTATGCTATTTATTGATTATTGTACTATAATGGTTTGAGTTTCATTTCCTAAAGTAAAATGAGAAGAAATAGATAATTTCAAAACATTCAAAGCCTTAGTTGAAAATGAAAGTGATCTAAGAGCCAAATGTCAAAGATCAAAAAGAGGAGGTGAATTTACCTCAAATGATTTTAATGAATTTTGTGAGAAGCATGGAATCAAGAGAAAACCTACAGTTGCAAGAACTCCACCACATAATGGATTACAAAGAAAGAATGTATTAGTACAAGAAACAACTAGAATTATATTTCTAGAATCCAAATTACCAAATAAGTTTTGGAATGAAACATTTGTTGTAGAAAATTACTTCATGAATAAAGCACAACTCTGAGTTAACAGTGACAAGACACCATATGAGCTATGGAAAGGCAATCCATATTTAATTAATTATTTTAGAATTTTTGAACACAAATGTTACATGAAGATAAATGATGATAAATTGGGAAAATTTTATTATATCATAAAGGGAATCTTCCTTAAATACTCAACAGGAATCAAAGCTTACAAATTCTACAATAAAATACTATGCAAAGTTGTGGAATGTATTGATGTAAAAATAGATGAAGCTTGGCTAGAGAAGTAAGAAAAAAAGAAAATGAGAATTTAGAATATACCATCTACGTGTACCAAGAAGAGGTGGTTACAAAGGAATAACACTAAAAGGAAGAATAGTCGCCATCTAAGACAACTTTTATATTTGTGAAAAAACGTCACCTAGAGAACCAGATTATCTGAAATGTCGATGCAGGAACACAAACCCAGAGAAGAATGACCAATTCAATAGGAAAATACAATCTTTCTTTTCTATCCAAAATAGAGCCAAAGGACTTTGCACAAGCTAGTAAGGACTAGCATTGGTAAATGATATGGAATAAGAATTGAATCAAATTGAGAAAAATACAACCTAGGAACTTATGCCGTGATAGAAAGATAAAAATGTAATTGGGACTAACTAGATATTCAAAAACAAGATGAATAAAGATTGAAAAATTATCAAAACAAGGAAAGAGTTGTTTGTAATGGCTATGCACAAATTGAAGGAATTGACTTCGCATAAAATTTTAGTCCAGTTGCTACATTAGAAGCAATAAGAATGTTCTTGGAATTTGTGTGTTTGAAAGGATTCAAATTTAATCGAATGGGTATTAAATAAGCCTTTCTAAATGTAGACTTAAAGGAGGAAGTATACATCGAACAACTAGAAGGTTTTTCCTTTTCTAACAATAAAGACTATGTGTGCAAATTGAAGTAAGTTATTTATGGATTAAATCAAGCTCTAAGAGCTTGGTATGCCAGCATGGATCACTATCTTCAACAACAAGGTTTCAAAATACGGGTTGTTGACAATAATTTATACATCAAGATGAAAAATGATAGCTTATTGATTACACTTCTATATGTGGATAATCTCATCTTTGGGAGAAATAACAATGATATGAGAAATGAATTTTCTTAGGAAAATTTCAAAGGAATTTGAAATTTTAATGATTGGAGAACTATCCTTCTTCCTTGGATTACATGTTTCTCAAACCGATGAAGGAATATTAATTTCCCAAACCAAATACCTGAAGAAGATGCTCAAATGTTTTGGAATGAAAGAATGTGCACTAGTTAGTACCCCTATGATTACCAGATGCAAGTTAATCATGGACAATGAATCTCCTAAAGTCAATTCAACATGTTATAGATCTATGATTAGGATTCTACTATACTTGAAAAATTTGAGACCAGACATTATGTAGGTGATTGGAATGGTTGCAATATTTCAATCACCACCAAAGGAAACACATATATAAGTGGTAAAAAGGATATTTCAATACTTAAAGGGTACACTCAATTTTGGGGTTTAGTATCCAAAAGGTACAAATTTCACATTAACAACATATATAGATGTTGATTAGACCAATAACATTGATGACAAAAAAATCACGAGTGGAAGTGCATTTTTCTTGGGAGATTGTCGTGTACCTTGGTTAAAGAAGTAGTAATCATCAATTTCCCTTTCTACAGGTGAAGTTGAATACATAGCAACATCGTACTATTGTACCCAAGTTCTTTGGATGAAACACACTTTGCAAGATATCAAAGTGGAATATGATCAGCTCATTGTTATTTTCTACAACAACACTAGTGCATTCAATATCTCCAAAAATCATGTCATGCACTAAAAACAAAACATATTCTAATCAAGTATGACTTACGCAAAGAAAAAGGTTTCAAGTAAAATGTCAAGATGGAATATATTGGAACCAAAGAATGGATTGCTGACATCTTCATCAAACCTTTTCCCAAAGAAACATTTGAATATCTCAGCAAAAGTTAAGAGTGATCGCTCATTCATCCTAGTAAAGGAATAAAAAAAATCAAGGGGAGTACCCTCTATTATTAATGTAAAAGGGGGAGAGAGTGAAAATCAGGGGAGAAGCTAATAAGAAGTACGAAGACGCAGACAGGAGGACAAGTTATCAAAAGAATCAAATATCGAAGTTTTTCCTTCAATAACAAATGGGGAGATTGTTGAAAATGGTTGTTATTGATGTCAAAGGTTATCCAAATGAAGGAGAATTTAGATTGTTAAATAGTACGTTCCAATACCTTTCCAATGGTATATGGCACACCTCCTAACTCCTTGCGGTTGAGGAGATGTGAATATTTTTAAATATTAATTAGTTTTTCTTTTCTTGCAAGTTAGCCCAGCCAGTGAAAAGTGGGTCCCACATTGGACAAGTTGGAGATCAAAATAGCACTATATATAGGTGTAAGGAGGAGGAATTTACCCACTCACTCATGCAACTCAGATATGTCTAATCAAGCAAGAAAAAAAGAATGGTTTTGAGGTTCATACCTCCTAAACTAGAAATGAATAGTGGTTGAATTGTAGAGGCTATCTATGGAAGGCTTTTGGCGCATTTCAAAGTTTTTTTTGGCACATTTCTTAATTTTTTTTTATGGCCTTGCAGGGTTTATAAGTTGTACTCTCATGGGCAGTTGTTGGAAAAAAATTATTCATGTTTGAGGCCTAGTCCTGAGGTCAAGTTTTGGTACATTAAGGGACCAAGTTCATGCTTGCTTTTGCAGGTTGAATTAAGGCTAATTAAGGCTGAATTTATCCCTATTTTGAGACCAAAGATTAAAACCTTGTAGAATCAAAATTTCAAGCCTATCATAAGACTTGTTATGAGGACTAATTGTTTTCCCTGTGAAGGCCAATTTCTAGGGCCAAGTATATCTAGTTGAAGGCTGAATTTTTGGATTGAGTTTTCTTTTTGAAAGTATAATTCAAGCATGGTTTGAAGGACAAATTATGGTATCTTGAAGGCCAATTCTAGACCCGATTTGAATTCCAAGTCTATTTGTCTTGGAAGTTTATTTTTAAGTGTTTATTCTCAAAAAGAATGAGTTCAGTGTGCTAAAAGGAGTTTTGTGTGAAAGATAGAGGAGTGGTTGCCAAGAGGGTAGACTTTCTAGGGTTAAATACTAACTCTTGAAAAAGTTGTAAGTTGGAGCCCATTAAGGATTGGTTTCCTCATGGTTTCCTCATTTTCTTGACAAGTTGGAGCCTACAAATTTTCTTATAAATTAATGCTTATTGAGGATTGGTGTCTTTATTTTCTTGACAGGTTTAACCCTACAATATTTCAGTTGATGACGCTAGAAATTTGTCAACCAAGGGGGTCTCCCCGATGTGAAGTCCCAAATAGACCTCACACTGTTTGAAATAGGAGCCCCATTCGAAGTATCGGCTTGGCTTCAATATATTCTTATAGATTTTCCTTTGCTACAAATTTCAACACAAGAGAATTACGCCTTGTGAAATGTTCATCTATAGAAAGTATCAAGGTCCTTCTACTGAAAGGTAAGAGAAATGTGCACCCTTTGGAGACAAGTAATAGTAATAATCTAGAAAAGGAACATGAGCATATACATATGGATGAATTTTTTATCAACCAATGAAATAGTTCATAAGGAAGCAACGATTGTTAAAGCAAATACAACACACCTTCAACAAGATAACTACCAAATCCACCAAAATAGTTCAATTTCCTTAGTACAGATGAAAACAACATATATCACAAACATTCAAATAATAGTCTTACAATATTCATGACATATGCATGAAAATGTGTTAGCTCAATGAGCTTCTGAATTAAATAAAAGTTCCAAGATACATCAATGCAATGAACACCACTAGCACCAATAGTGGTGCATTAGAGTAGTCACTTGCTCCTCCAAAACAACTATCTTCCCCTCCAATGCCTGGTAGGAGGAGCCAAGGTCAAAAGTCCATTACATGAGTAATAAGGGTGTATATATAAAAAATGGGGTGATCCATCACCTCCCTTGTGACTCTTGGACTACCCTCATGATTGTTTGACTTCTCAATGACCTTTCAACTTCCTACATGACTTTTCACATTACATGGATGACTCTTGGACTTCCACTTTACATTACATTTCTCCAGTATTGAATTTGCATAGTCCACAAAGGATGTGGCAAATGATGACTCGTGACAGGACATGACATGACATTGATGAAATGGACTACATAATATGGGGCAATGCCAAGTTGTCCTTCTGATGAGTTTTTCTTCAATAAAAGATGCATCCAATACTCTGTCTTCATGAGAAATATACTTTGTTCATCATATCTACCCATCAAAGGGTTGTGAATCGGTATGTAGTCTTCATGTGGTCCTAAACTTTGATCTTCTACTATACTTTGGTGTTCCTTCGTCTTATTGCTTGATGATCATCTTATCTCTCCAGCTCCATAGTTGTCTCCTAGCATGGTATCCTTCTCTTTTTCCTCTTTCATCATCCTATCATGATAATACAGAGTACCTACAATTGAAAACCACTCATGACAAGCCGACATCAACTCAAAAACTCCTAATCTAACATGTTTCATGAAATCACTTGTCAGGGTTGGAACCAAGTGACTGATCGGGTGCTTGACTTAAGGATTGTGTAGTTCTAGAGGCCAAGATCTAGGACTGAGGCTTGATATTATGCAATTGATGGGTTTAAGAGCTCAAGTTTGGAGCATGAGGCTTGAGGTTGCGCAATGAGCAGTTATGAGAGAACAAACTAGGTGACTTCATAGTTGAGGGGCTCAAGAACTCAAGGTTGAGTCTTGAGGCTTGGATTTTACCAATGTGAAATTCTAGAAGGAGAAAAGTCTAGGAGATTGTGAAATCGAGGGGTTCAAGGATTCAATCTAGAGGTTGAGCATTGATTTTGCATGTTGCGTGGTTGTGGAAGGACAAGAGGCCAGGTGTTTGCGCAGTTGCACGGTTTAGGAGATCAAGATTGATGCTTGAGGACTGAGACTACGTAATAAGTAATTCAGGTTGGGTTGGAGATAAATATTGTGTAGTTCTGGAGCTCAGGGGCTGGGCTTGAGCACTAAGATTGTGCAATGCATAGTTCTAGAGGGTTGAATGAAGCTAAGTGGCCTGGTTGGGGATTTTTGCCAGTTTTGACTAAGTGTTGGATCAATGAGATGAATCTAAACAAATGTAAGACTTTTTTATAGCACCATTTACCAGTCTTGTTAGATCTGATGCTCTGGTTATGACCTAGGGAAACCGTTCCTTTCTAGACTTGGTCCAAAATATAAAAAATAGTGTTTTATTTCCTATATGCTACTTTTCCCTGCGTTAAAAGCATGTACACGTGGGTTAGCATATACCCAACCTACATATATGTGTTAAAACACTTAAAAATAATAAATTTCCTTAATTTTCGATGGATTTTACGTGTTTTACCTATTACTCACCTACTAAGCCCGTGGCCCAACTATTTCCCAACTGAACAAAAAAAAAAAAAAAAAAAAAAAAAAAAAATAATAATAATAATAATAATAATAATAATAATTTGGAGAAGTATAAATAAACCTCCATGGGAAGGCCTTAAGGGAGAAGAAATGAGATATTGATATTATGGTTGATTGATCCCTGATTGGGTCTAATGAAATCCCTGTGCCTCTTGCACTCCCCAAAGCTTTAGGAAACCCTTGTTTCCTCTTTTGATATATCCTTCATCTCTCTAGTTATATCCTTGTGTATGTTGATGGAGGAAGATTGTTGAGGCCAGGACAGGACTGATTCGGAGGACAGTTCTGCTTGGAGCTGGAGGAAGACTTAGGTTGTAGTTTTCCACCTTTTATTTAGCTTACATCAATAAAGAAATAATGTTTTGTTCTTGATATTTATCATTTTTATGCATTGATCCATATTGTGATTTGTTTATAAATGTTATATTAATGCATAATTGCTCATTTTCTTATATGATCTAATGTATATAACATGAATATGCTTTCCGTTACTTCTATTGTATATGCTTTTCTTGGATAATTTACAGGTTTCAAAGGCATTGGAAGAAGCAAAGGGTTTGAACCCTCCGAGATCTACCCAAACGTAGGACCTCCAGTTAAGGACATTTCTTCCTAGTTCAGTAGTTAAAGCATTTAAGTTGTTTGTATGTGCATTTCTTGTTGTTGTATACCCTCCGCTCTGTTGGGGTTTTCAACCCAAGACCCTAGGGTGTTCCCACCCACAATAGAATTGGCGACTCCACTAGAGATAACATCCTTGTTATTCCTAGTTTGGGTTGTTTGCTCTCAATCAGGGTTTGTTTTCTTGATTGCTTGCTTTTAAAGTGTCATTAGCTCATTAGCTTCCCGGGCATCAAGTTTGATCTTTTGGATCAGGCCTTGATTTTTTGTTTTTCTTAATTGAGCCTTGTATATGCTTTTTTCTTGGGATACAGTCACGTATACATGCAATTTTCCTCAAATAGACTTGCGTATACGTGAGTTTCCTATGTTAGAAATGCATATGCATGCCTATGTGTCTTTACACAGTTTCATATACATATTTTTGAATTGTTTTTTCAAAATCCTTTTGCCCAGTTAGGTCTGTTGCCTGGTGAATTTTGTTGTTTTCTAGTCATCCACTGTCTGAAGAACTATGTTCTCTTGCAAGTTTTCATTTTCAAATCTCCTTCTCGGTGAAAAGCCTAGTTGGCCTAGGATTGCTTGTTGAGTAGATTTTGGTTTGTGTCTTGGGTTCAAGGCTTCCGTCTGAAGTTCTTGGATGTTTTGGTTTTCCAGAACAAGAAATTGGTTTCGATTTTGTTTGTAACCCAGATTTCAAGTTGCTTTTCTTTGCTTTCCATTTTGATTGGCCTTGTTGCTTTTCGTGCTCTTTGAGTGTCTATTTGGAAATTATGAAAGTTTTTCTTTCTTGACATTTTGTCAGTTTGCTGAAGTCTTTTACTACTAGTCGGACCAGTTTGTGCGAGTTTGTAGTCCTTCTTATTTCAAGTTTCATTTATTAATGAGTTTATAACTTTCAAGATATAAGGACCGCTTGTGCTTGTTTCTTGATCTTTGAAATTTAGTAGTTCTTTTATTGACCTTGAAAATTTCGTTAGTTTTCTAAAAAGAAAAAGACAAAAACGTTGTCTTTGCTTTCCTTTTTCCCAAGCTTTTGCTTTTTGGTTTCTTTTGTTTTGTTTTTTGAGAAATTGCGATCTTTTTCAATTTGTTTTTCTTGCATTTGAGGGAAATTTGTTTTTAAAAAATTTTCCCTCTTCATTATCAAGTTGGCTTATTGACCTTTTAAAGAAGCACATTTGCTTATAGTGTGGGTATTTATAGGATCCTGCATTGTTATTTAAATTTGCATTAGGTTAATTTGCATCATAAGCATTCCTAGTCTTTTTAGATTTTGAGTTTGTGTGGAGTGTTTTTGAAAAGTAAAGAAGAAAAATATATTTATATATATAAGCTTTTCATAGAACCAAGTAGAAATCCCTCTTCATAGAAAGAAAATAACTACATGCATATAGTTAGGTTCTTTTTTTTTTTTTTTTTTGGCGTCGAAAACATCATTTGTTTCACTCTCGTTATACCCTTGACTTAAAGAACAACCCTCTAAAATCAAGCGATTTAATAAAGCGAACTAGAACTTTTTAATTTTCCATTAACAAACACCAACAAGTTTAAGCTCATTAGGGCCTTGAAATAGGTGAGTGGAGAGTTAACTCTCCAAGACCGCTTGAATTATCAAACTTAGAAGTTGAATAACGAGCGAAATTCCGTGTCGTTAAAAAGACCGGGAAAGCTCTACGTCTGGGAGTTAAGCACGAGGGAGAGTGAAGACAAGGAAGAGAGATACCCCCTCTCCTACTCGTTGGATCTTGCCTCACGACTGTTTCGCCCAACTTTTGATGCGTACTGGTTCCCATAGTTTCCTTTCCTAAGGATTAGATAGGTGGCCATGGAAGGGAATCCCGTGGTACCTAAGGTAGACGTTGCATCACATTCATCAGTACTTCTGGAGGTTACCCTTTCGAAGCTTGGGTGCATGCACTGACAAAGGTTGTTGTCTGGAGGTCAGTGTAACTGTTTCTGATACCTTTGCTAGTAGGCCTAGGGAATCATTACCCTGGACTATTTTCGGAAGGTCCTTGATTTTTGCTTTCTTGTATTTTGGTGTTCAGTCCTCATCACTCGGAGTGGAAATACTTGGAAGTAGTTTGATTGATTGTATCTTTAGGGATTTTTAGAGAGTTCTCCTTGCTCCTAGTAGGCCTAGCTTTACAAATTTTTGAGTCTTTAATAAATATCTTAAAAATAATTAAAATTGGATGATCAACCAATTTTGTAGGTTTTAACCCTGTACAGAAATTACCTGCATACAAATTCTAAAAATAGAAAATAAAAATTAGCGAGAGAATAACACATAAAACAAATATACACAAAGATTTTCCCCTGGATCCCAAAACCAGGACTACCAGATTGATTTTTTCATTATGTTCCTTTCAATGTTACAATACATATATGTACATTTCGAAGAATCCAATACCATGGACTGAGAACCATCATGCCCAAAACCATGTATGAAAACCATAGGTAGGTTCACCCACCTAATATAGGGTCCAAAACAATTTTCCCCAGGGTGTTGCCCTAGACCCCGTAGAGGGGGGCTAACCACCCCCCTCAAACCCCCTATGACCCCCCCACTGCACAGTCAGCACAACGAAGGGGGGGCTCTGCCCCCCCTCTGGCCATCTGGTTAACTAGGTAAGCTAGTCATGGAAAGAATATAACACAACCCAACATTATCCCACTTGTTATTTTCTTTTCACAAGGGGCCACAAGAGAGCTTAGTCATTTATCTAGCCCTGCAATGCCCATTGTTTCTCTACACCAAGAGAACTTCTCAGAGCTCACAAATTTTTTCAATGCATTTGAAGTATTCTTCAAAGTGTCCACCTTTACGAGAAACACCATTTTGTCTTCTATCATATCCCTCACAAAGTGATACTGAACATCAATGTGCTTTGTCTTTGAAAGGTAAGCAAGGTTCTTTGCCAAGAAAATTTCACTTTGGTTGTCACAGTCTATCCTTATAGCTCCTTGTACTAACCTCATACTTGAACACAATCTCTACAACCAAACTGATTCCTTGCTTGCATGAGTCGCTGCCATGTATTCTACCTCTGTAGTTGATAATTCCACTACAGATTGTTTCTTACTCATCCAACTGACTGCACCTCCAAATAGGTTAAACAAATACCCACTTGTAGGTCTTCTCTGACACAAATCTCTAGCCCAGTCTGCATCAACAAAGCCATGAATATCCAAAACTATGTCCAATCTTGGTTTTCCTTGGTAGCATAAAACATAATCACTAATGCCACGCAAATACCTGAAAACCTGCTTCACTGTTGTCCAATGCTCCTTCCTTGGTTTTGACATAAACCTGCTCAATACTCCAACTACATGTGCAATGTCTGGTCTAGTACAGACCATCGCATACATCAGGCTACTGACTGCACTTGCATCTGGAACACGGGACATGTCCTCTTCCTCTTCTTATGTATTGGGACACTGTTCAGTAGATAACTTTACACCTACAGGAATAATAACCTTCACTGGTTTACTATCATGCATATTAAACCTCTGCAATATTGTCTTGACATACTTCCTCTAATTTAACCGTAGTTTTCTCTTTGCCTGATCTCTTTTAATTTCCATGCCCAAAATATATTTTGTAGCACCAAGATCTTTCATGTCGAATTTGGAAGAAAATTGGGTCTTCAAATCCTACAAAATTTCTTTGTCATTTCAACTAGAAACATATCATCCACATATAAGACTAGATAAATAACACGGTCACCAATTAATTTGAAATACACATAGTGATCTTCTTTGCTTCTGGTGAAGCCAAGTCCTCATATAAATGTATCAAATTTCTGATACCACATCCTTGGTGACTGTTTTAACCCATACAGAGACTTTTTTAACTTGCATACCAATTCTTTCTTACCCTTCACTGCAAAGCCTTCAAGTTGCTTCATGTAGATCTCCTCTTCCAGATCCCCATGAAGAAATGTTCTCTTCACATCCATCTATTCTACTTCAAAATCAAAAGCAGCAGCAACAAATAAAAGTAATCTAATAGAAGCTACCTTGGCAACAAGAGAAAAAATATCACTAAAATCAATTCCTGGTACCTAGGAATATCCTTTTGCTACCAACCTAGCTTTGTATTTCTCCACCTTTCCTTCTGAATTTGTCTTATTCTTGAACACCCATTTGCTACCAATGGGTTTCCTTCCAACGGGAAACTCCACTAGATACCAAGCCTCATTTTTGTGCAAAGATGCCATTTCATCAACCATGGCCTCTTTCCAGAGTTTTCCATCCTCTGAATCTACTGCTTCCTTCACAATTATGGGATCATCATCAATAATTGATAAAGAAAAATTTGAACAGCAAGCAGTTGGACTATACCTTTCTGGCTGCCTTCTTTCTTGAACTGATCTTCTCACAATCGAAGTTTATGGCTCTTCATCTTCTCATTCCTCTTCTACTGTAGAGTCTAATTCTTCCTCCTTTAGCTCAAACTCTATCTTTCCAGGTTCCTTTGATGGGACTTCATGTTTAATAACATTTGTCACCTCTCTGAGCACGACATCTCGATTGTACACAACCTTCCTTGTTACTGGGTTCTAAAGATTATAACCCTTTAAACCATCCTTATACCCAATAAAGATGCACTTTTCAGATTTACTGTCCAACTTTGTTCTTTTCTCCTTTAGAACATGTACATATGCATCACATCCAAATACCCTTAGATGTGAAAGAGAGGGTTTCTTACTAGTCCATACCTCTTGTGGAGTCTTATCCTCCAACGTTGATGAAGGTGATCTATTGACCAGGTAACATGTTGTCTCCTTCGCCTCTGCCCAGAATTACTGTGCTAACCCGGCACCATTGAGCATGCTTCTTGCCCTTTCCATCAACATCTTATTCATTCTTTCTGCGACTCCATTTTTCTCAAGTGTGTATGGAGTAGTGTTTTGCCGTGCTATACCACACTTCTTAGAGAATTCTTCAAATTCCTTCTTGCAAAACTCTCCACCGTTATCTTTCCTCAACACCTTTATCTTCTTCTCTATTTGGTTTTCCACCACACCCTTAAATTCTTTAAACCTATCAAAGACTTTAGATTTATTCATAAGGAAATATATCCATTTATTCCTTGAGAAGCCATCTATAAATGATACATAGTACATAGACTTACCCAATGATGGAACCTTCACAGGTCCAAACACATCACTGTGCACAAGCTCTAATATATGTTTCACTCTCTTACCACTAGAGGGGAAACTCACCCGATTCTACTTCCATATACACAATTTTCACATAAATCAAAATCTAGAGAGCTATTAGTCGTACCTTCTACCATACCTTTACCATGAAGTATTCAAAGGCCCTTCTCTCCAATATGTCCAAGCCTTTGATGCCATAGAATGGTCTTTTCTATAGAGACCACTAGATTTTCTGCTCCACTTTCAGGAACCACAGAACTATTGCACCCATCAATAACATTGCTACCTTTCCATTTGTACATAGTTCCAATCCAAACTCCCCGCATCAATACTAGTTCTCCCTGAACCATCTTGTAGGTATCTTTCTTGAACACTAGTTTTACACCTGCATCATCCATCTTGCTTACAGAAATCAGATTTTTGGCTAAAGCAGGAATATGAAGAACACTTGGAAGTGTTCTAATCCTTCCATCTTGCAACTTCAACTTGAATTTTCCACAACCAACGATTCTAGCCTTCCTATCATCCCCCAAGAAAACATCACCACCATCATATTTCTCATCCTTGCAGAACCACTCTCTATGGGGAGTGAAGTGAAAGGATGCACCGGAGTCAATCAACCATACCTCATGATCTACATGTATACTTGAAGAAGCCATGTACGCATCCCCACCTTCATCTGAGGTGGTTTTTGCCTCTACAGAAGGAGCATCATCATATCCCTTTCCTTGGTCGGGAGCTATAGATTTACAATCCCTTTTGTAGTTCTCTTCCTTTCTGCATTTCGAGCACACCTTTACAGGTTTTCCCAGAGATTTAGATCTCCCTCTAGATTTAGATCTCCCACTCGATGACTTATTTTTGTTTCTGTTCTGGGACCATCCTCATACAGAGAAGGCATCACCATTCTAGCTCTCCATATTTTTCCTTCTCATCTCCTCCATTAGCAAGGATGAGACTATTTCATCAAACTGCAAAGGAGTTGCATTGCTACCTATTGCAATAACTAGACTATCCCATGAATCTGGTAGAGAACACAACAAATTGATGCACTTATCTTCATCTGAAATTTTAATATCAAAAAATAATAACTGACTTACCACAGTATTAAATGCATTGAGATGCTCTGTCATCGAGTCTCCATCTTTCATCCTTAGGTTATACAAATTTTTCCGTAGGAACAGTTTATTCACCAGAGACTTAGATTACTACAAAGTCTGTAACTTGTCCCGCAAAGCCTTTGCCATAGCTTCCCCTGATACATTCAACAATACTGAATCTGAGACACACAATCGTATTGTGCTCTTTGCCTTCCGATCCAACTTCTTCCATTCTTCATCGGACACTCCCATTGGTTTAGTACCTGGATCTACCGCAATCCACTGATCTTTATCCACCAATAGATCCTACATCTTGAGTTTCCATAACTCAAAACTCTGACCATTAAATTTCTCGATCTCTATTTTTCCATTGCTTGCCATCTTCTTTCACCACCAGAATCGATCCCGTAGATCTCCCACTGAACAGGGCCTTCCACAGGCCTGAGAAAAACCCCTCAGCAAAAAAGGTGTCCCCTTGAAGCCAAAACAACTCTGATACCAAATTTAGGTTTTAACCCCGTACAGAAATTACCTGCATACGAATTCTAACAACAGAAAATAAACAGTAGCAAGAGAATAACACATAAAACAAATATACATAGAGATTTCCCCTGGATCCCAAAGTTGGGACTATTAGATTGATTTTTTCATTATGTTCTATTCAATTTTACAATACACATATATACATGTCGAAGCATCCAATACCATGGACCAAAAACCATCGCGCACAAAACCATGTGCGAAAACCATGCACAAAACCATAGGTAGGTTCACCCTCTTAATATAGGGTCCAAAAAAAAATTCCTTGGGGCGCTACCCTGGACCCCATAGAGCAGGGCTAACCACCCCCCTCAAACCCCCTATGACCCCCCTACTACGCAGTCAGTGCAATGAAAGGGGGGCTCAGCCCCCCCTTTAACCCCCCGGTTAACTAGGTAAGCTAGTCATGGAAAGAATATAACACAACCCAACAAGTTCGTTGGTCTAGGAGGCTTCGTGGGCTTCCACTTATGAGTGCTGAGCCTTCTCCTCAAAGGCATAGGAGCATTTTTGCCAATGATTTTCAATCAATGGTATCAAACACATAAGAGATTGATCCTCCGGTTGGAGTTGTTGATTTACAAGATAGACCTAGTACAAATAGAGAGTTGGAGAGGAACACTCCAGTTCTTTCTAGAATCCTCTTCCAGTCGGAAGACGTTATTGAGGTCGAAGATCTTCCTGAGTCTCTTTTGACTCCTAATTTTCGTCTTCCTCCCGATCACCTGAATGTTTTACTATACGTTGGGACTCCGACCAACAGGCCTTCAAGCCCAAGTTTATATCGATCTTTTCCTTCAACGACCATTGCTTGAAGCATCACATCCACCATGAGTGCTACTAGTATGCAAACTCTTGTATCCATACAAGTAGGAGGAATGATTTATATACCTTCCGTTACTCCTAGAACTTTTATATTTGACTTTACTTACGTTCCATCTTCGAGTGGAGGTACTCAAGCTTTTGCCTCTAGCATTGGCTTTTTCCCTTTTGGAATGCTAACCAACGCGATTCCTTCGGTTCTGTTGAGTATTCCATCGGTTTCATCCACATCCATGGCTTCCATGGCAAGTGGGTCAGCTTCTTTTCAAGGTTTCCCGTTTGGGGTGGTCATATACCACATTCGAACCCATCTTTGGGATCAGTACCTTTTCCCTCTACGGGTCAAAGATATAATCCTTTTCAAAGTTGGACAAACCCTGCAGTTAATGGACTTATAGTTGGGAATCAATCTTATTTTGGCCAAAAGGGTAATATGTTGTATTCTTCTGTCAGTTTATTCCAGAACTTTTCTCCCTATGCTAATGCATGGAACCCTTACCAAGGGTTGTCTGCTCCTTTTAACACCTCCCTAGGGGGAATTTTACTGGCTACAGAAATTTTTCGGCAAGAATTGGTCAAAATCTAGTTTTTTTCTAGACCACAAGGAGCTCCTTATGGTTCATTTGGGTCTACGAATTACTTTAGGTAACTTGGTGCCTTCAAAAATCTAGGGCATTCTTTTCAGAACGTTGGGAATTCCTCCCACACCGGGTGGAATCCTCAGGGTCCTCCGCGACTACCTTTCCTAGCAACGTTAAACTTTCTAGATCTTTCTAAATTGGCTAATAATCCA
The DNA here is from genome assembly GCA_000404065.3 of Pinus taeda. NCBI lineage: Eukaryota > Viridiplantae > Streptophyta > Pinopsida > Pinales > Pinaceae > Pinus > Pinus taeda. Next base: position 94,071 of record APFE030250798.1, on the reverse strand, counting down.
ATTAGATATAACCCAGATTGACCTCTAGTCCCAAATAAACTTCCCTCATTTATACCTAAATTTCAAGGGAACACTAGTGAAGATTTGGGAGACCATGTAACCACTTTCCACTTATGGTGTTCGTTAAACTCCCTAATAGATGATTCAATCAGGTTGAGATTATTCCAATGCACCCTAGCTGGAAATGTGGCTAAGTGGTACATTGAACTTCAATGGGGCACCTTCGCTTCTTTCGGCGATTTAGCTACAATATTTTTTAACCATTTTCAGTTGCCTATCCGTTATGATGCTATAACTGAGATTTTGGCTAATTTTCACCAAGATCAAGAAACCCACATTTCGGATCACATCCAAGAATGGAGGATAATGAAGAGGCTCATTAAAGCCGATATTCCATAAGAATTCCTTCTTGAATGGTTTCTTAAATCTTTACAACCTGAGATCTCTAAGGATGTTTCACTCTTCGATGTGTTCACCGAAGAACAGGCTATTTTTAGGGCCCAGTAGTTAGAACTTATATATTCTCAATCTGGGGTTCTTCAAAAAAAAATTCCTAATGCTTCTAGGTCCAAGGATGATCTAGCTAAGCCAAAGCCAGGTCCTTATGCCGACGGGCTAGTCGGATCGATCGATGCTAACATGGCTAACTTGCTAAATCAATTGGAAATTGTCTTTACAAACTGCTTCCTCTATGCAGGCATCGCTGTCAGTGCCTACGCCTTCTCAACCTACGTCTATAAATGTCATCAAAACTTCTCACCCCAAAGGAAACCAACAATTCGATGGGAAGAAGAAAGGACAAGGTAGGAAAAATAACTAGGATGGGAAGGGAAATGCAAACAAACTCGACAATGATGTTGAAGGGTGTAGAAAAGAGTCTAAGAAAAAAATAAAATTTCCATGCAAGTTATGCAATGGAGATCATTTGACTCATCTTTGCCCTAAGATCCAAGATGCTTAGTGCTTATTAGTTTAGCAGGGGTCTTCTAGCTCCCAAGTTGTCCTCACTAACCCTTTTCCCCAAGGGCAGCAGTTACCTGCTAGCGCGAACTCTAGTACTGGTACCCTCGCAGGGGGCAACCATGAAGGGGATAATACATCAAATGTCTACATGATGAGTTCACATATTGACGTTGCTATGCTTTCACGTGATTATGGTGAATCAAAGTCATCTAAGGCTAAGTCTACTTCTGATTCTTTAGAGCCACTCCATATCGAGAGGCACTTTGTTGAGTCTATACCTTGGATGTCGAAAGGCTCCGCCAAATGCTCGACGATTAACCCTAATGCTAAGGTAGCCCATAACTACTTGATTATAGAAGATTTTGTGCAAAGTCCTTGTGCTATGTAGGCATTAGAGGTACTTCAGTTGTGCCCTACACAAAGGAGTGCATTACTCACTGCAATCAGAGCAGTTGATCCAAAAAATTCTCTTGTGCTTACATTTGATATGTCGAACATCAAGAAGAGACTTTGACATCATATGGCTTTCCAAATAAAGTCTACATATCAAAAGTGTTATCAAACCAATTCACAAAAAGATAGAAAATATAGGTAAACACCTTCAAAATAAGCCTCCTCAATGGGGCAACCTCCTTTACATTACACAATTGAACAATTCTTGGATGATACAAATTACAAGACCTCCTTTCTATATAGAGGAGTCTAAGGGGTCATAATATAATCAGAGCCAACATAACAATAATAAATTAAGGGCACAACAATAACAATAGTGGGCTTCTATGGGGCACAATAATAACAATATGGGGACTACATGGGCACAACAATATAATAAGGGGGTTGTACTAATAACAATAAGGGGCTACACTAGTAGTATAGGGACCTATCATGCCCCTCTCCTTCAAAAATTGTTGTCCTCAATACTTGAGTAGTTCTGGATGATTTTGTATAAAATTCTCATCCTCCCATGTGGAATCTTTATTGGGTAAGTTCTTACACTTGATGAGATACTTTGAAATTGATCGATTTCGTAGCTGTCGATTTCTTGTTTTTGTGACTGCTTCAGGTTCCAATATGAATTTTCCTTCCTCGTCAAGTTCTGGCAATATTATTTGAACTGGGATCTTCTGCAACTTTTGAATGAGTGGCCACACTTCTTCGTTATTCTTCTATTCATCCCTTGCTTCATTTATCCAATCTGGTTGGATAATAGAAATAGCACAAAACAATGCTTCCACATCCTCATCCTTTCTTGAGAGTGCATCTGCAATCCCTTTTTTGTAGATGATTTTAAAGTCATAACCCAACATATTTGTGACCCATTTTTTTTGTTCTTCTAAAGATAATCTTTGGTATAAAAAGCATTTAAGTCTATCATGATCCATTTTTACCTTGAATTGTCTTCCCATTAGGTAAGGTTGCCATTTGTTAAGTGCACATGTAGTATTTCCAACATTTCCTTCTCATAAATAGCTTTCTTGAGATGTTGCCGTAAAAATACCCAATCTCCTACATCAAAACTTCTTTCACTGCGATGTTGATCTACCTGTTGTTTCATTCAATTCTGCACCAAAGTGGCGTTATCCTTTAAAAGTTGGAGAACTTGTTGTTGATGCTCAATGTGATCTTTCATTGCTTGAATATTTTTCTTCTTCACATGTCCTTTTATCTTGAGAGTTTGAGGAGTGGTAATTTCTTCCAATGCATTACAAGTGATCTGAAATGGGGCACTTAGGCTTGTCTAACTTACAAGAATCTCTCCCACTTCCAAAGCTTAATTATTCCCAAGTCTTATTAGTTAAACAATGCGGAGATGATAATATGCTTGCAATTATAGGTGTATGCTTATATGTATTATGGGTTGTTTATGTGCTGTAAAATCTATTGTCTGTGCTATAAGTTGATGTGCTTAACCTGATATATAAATGCATATAACAGTAAACAATGCAGCAATAAACAATCACATGGAAACAACAATTTAATTAGGAGTTCACCCACAACTCTTGGGCTACATCTCCATGAGCTCTAGTCAACTTGAATATGGCCTCTAGGGTTATGGTATAAGTCCTTTTTACAAGCTCTTGGCTCAACTCCTATTGTTTTACATAGAAACAGTGGATTCAGATCCCATTTTATCCCCTGACTCTTGAAGCTATGGCTCTTGGCTCTTGGTTTTTAGCTCTTAGCTCTGACTTTGGCTCTTTGGCTCTGGCTCTAGCTCTGGCTCTTCGACTCTAGCTTCTTTGGCCCTCTGTCAGTTACAACTCTCTTGGCTTTTCACTTGACTTCCAAATGACTCCCTTGGCTGCTCTTTTTGCTTCTGCACTTCCCCTTTTGCCTTAGTTTCTTGCTTTGGCTTATTCTTGTTCTCTGTTTCATGCAACAAAACCCCAAAAACCTAAGCAGCCCTCTTTCTTTGACTTTCATCGATTTTTAAGCTAATCGGTGTTGCCTGTTAATTTTCCCTTTTGGGCTCTCTATCTTCCTGCTTTGGTCTGCTCAAATCCCTTCTCTGATCATTAGCCATCATTGCGAAATGCCCTCGGGGATGGTGGCCACCTGTGCTATAACAGAAGGGGCCACTGGGCCTTTGAAATTCCCAAATTTTGGCATTCTCGGTCTACACAGGAAAATACACTAAACACGGCAAAAATCCGTAGAGAACATTGTTCACCAGACTTCAAATCTTCATAAATGCGCATTACATCCCTATCGGGTCCTCCTAAAATCGCTTATCGCAAGTCACAATGCCCATGTTTCACGGTTTCCCCTTTGTATTTTAAAATACACTAAAAGACTGCAAATTCCCACAAGATGGCCTTATGGCGGATTTGAAATATTATTCATTTACATTTTGGAACCCCTTTGGGTCTAAATTCATCGCATCGGCGCATTCGTTCGCTTTTCATTTATTAAACGAAATATGTGAAATTACATAAAAATGCCTTTGGGTAGATTTTAAAATATATCAACTATCATTTATAGCCCCATCGTGTTTGGCCATCACATCACACACATATATATATATATATAGCCCCACGCTGTTGCGTAGCTCCGATGCGATATTGTGATGTGACTAGTCGCAATCGCATATGCATGAGCCCGGGCTCTTTCCATATGGCATCACGGATTACAATATGTCGATATCGGTGATCGGCTTATCGCTTGGCCTGGTCCTTATGCAACATCGCCTGTCTGCCTCCGACCTAATATGTCGAGGATCGGTGATCGAGGGTTTCCCCTTTTCCACTTAAACCTGCCTTTGACCTCCTCCAATGTGATTTTCATCATAAAGCCTTTTAGGCTATTTTTTGAAGATTTACCTCTTTTTCCAAAGAAACTAGGCATCTTCTGCATGTGATAACTTCTGCATCCTAAGTCCATTTTAGCCCGTTCAAGTTGTAGTAGATTTATAAGAAAAATATCTCTGTAATGGGGCTATTTCTGAGAGCAGCCTATGACTTTCATTTTCCTCTGATTTACAAAGGATTTGTGCCATTTGGAACCTTTTACCTCTTATATGAAGTCTTTTAGACTTAGAGGTTTATCCAAGATCCATTTTTGGATCACTCCTTCCCACTAAAGAACTTTTGGTCTCCAAAAGACTAATATACTCATCTGAGCAGTAAATGAGAGTGACTTACCCTCTTCTTTCAGCCTCCCTGCACTTGCTTTGCATAGTGCCTCTGAACCAAAGTTTCTGACCACTTCCCTTCTTGGATGGGCTAGTCTTCCTAGGAAGAACTATCTTCCTCCTTGCCTTCCTGCAGAACTTCTATTGAGATGGTCATAGAAGATAGTTTCAACTTCTTTGTCTTGATCATTGATCGAAGGTGGCTCAAACAAATGTGAAGTTCATCTACTCTACAAAACTTTCATTTGTACCTGTTGGACAAGCTATCAACAAAAACTATTAACAACAACAGAAACATAGACAAAAACTAGATGGCTTAAACTCTTGTGAACCTCCATGTCTTACATCTGCATACAAATGATGGACTAGATAACAAGCCCACAAAACATGCCTTTAAAACAAATGACCCTTCAAGTCAAGCATGTAGAAAAAGACCATTAGGACTCTTTTTCAAAAGATGAAACACTTCATCATTATCTCCCTTTGGAGACCAAGTTAACTTCTTCCAAGTCAACATGGCACCACATGCATGTCAATGCAATCAACCTTGCAAGTTAATTACATATACATGTTCAAAAACAAGGAAATCATCAACATCCCTATGTTCATGCATCTCAAGCTTATGCATGTATTTCACTCTCCAACTTTCGCTTAAGCACACTGTACTTTTGAAGTTGAAATGAAATATAATGTTGCAGCAACAAAGTGAGTCTCCCGCTCAACTTCTCCATCACCTGCTTAGTAAAATCCTGCAACTTGCATTCCATTAACAAAGAAGTGTAAATAGATGCATCAATATACATGCAACCTTAATTTGGTAAGAACTCTCACCATTCCTCACCAATCCCTTTCAAAGGTACTACCTTTGTCGCACATCAGCATCAACATGTGAATCATCCTGAAACACATCATTCATGGCATCTTCCTTTCCATTTCTGCCATCTTCTCTTTCCACTTTCTTCAGCTTTTGTGGAAGCATTGTTGGATTTAGAGTCCAACATTTTGTAGCAAGATGTCCTTGCTTATGGTAGTAAGTGCACTGAATGTGCATCCTCTTGACAGCATGATTTTCCTTGTCCAATGGAGCTTTGGCTTCTTGCTTCCTTTCCTTTAAAAGTTTCCTGTATGTGGCCATTCTCTTCCAACATCTAGAAACATTATGGTTATCCAAACCACAAAAGGAACATGCAATTCGTTTCCCAGACATATGTGGAAATTTATCATGCTTTGCAAAATCAAAAGGAAAATGTTTAGAACCAAATTTATACCTGCCTCTTTCACCTTCATTGCCTTCATGAGGAGGTGAAGCAAATGAAGAAGTGGCTCCCTTTGGAACACCATCAATCTCTTCAAGGTTGTCAGAGTCTCCCCAACTCTCTGGCTCAAGTGTGTGCATCTGAACACCTGCATCCTGCAATTGATGTTTCAAGCTATTGCATTCCTCCTGAATACAATCTTCACACTCTGTAATCCAACCCCTCCTTGGAGCTATTTCAATGGCCTTCATGGAAACCTTGGAACTTTCTCCATAAGGTTGTCCATAGCCAAGACCCAAATACTTAGGCCTTTCCTCAACCATTATTGGTTCCACAATACCTTGTGCATGGTTGCCCAAGCCCTTTCCTTCATAGCCCATCTTGGACATTAGCTTGGAACCTATGCCTCTAGTATGTTTTTCAAAAGAACCAATATAAGCATTCTCAGAGGAATTTGAAGACAAACTAGAATGGCTTACGTCTTCTTCAAGCTGATACTTGACCAAAGCTTCTTGCACAACAAAGAGTTGTGTCTCCAACTCATGCATCCTCTTCAGGTTCATATTTGCAATATAAAGTTGCCTCTCCATTTCCTGCAATTTGTCAGAAAGCATCTACTTCTCTTCCTCCACGGAATTCAACTGCTCTCTAAGTCTGTTGCTCTTCCTTCCATCCTCATACATTTCTCTCACCATATCCATCATGGTGGACAACTCTTGCTTCATGTCTTCATCAAAGAATCTTCTGAAGAACGTAGAATTTGAGGACCCACTTGTAGAAGTTGTCATTATGCCAATGAACAAAAAAAACTTCAACAAGATAAATAAAGAGCTTATTCAGCAACCTTTTGCAACAAACCTATTGTGCTTTAAGGACTACCTTGAGATCCTTGGGATAGAAGAATGCCTTCAGCCCTTCTTCCTATTTGTCCTTCCCAGACTGAGTTATCTATAGCTTTCTCTTCACCTCTACAAACTCAGAAAATAGTCAGCCTGCGAAACAAGCATACAATCAGCCTCTTGCTGTTCAAACACCTTTCAGACAAGCAATCTTTGCCTTGTCAATCAAGCATGCTAATATAACCTTCTTAAAGGTGTGGTTAACCAAACTTAGGCTCCGATACCACTTGATTAAAAATGAGGCACTTAGGCTTCTTGTCTAACTTACAAGAATCTCTCCCACTTCTAAAGCTTAATTATTCCCAAGTCTTATTGATTAACCAATGTAGAAATGATAATATGCTTGCAATTATAGGTGTATGCTTATATGTATTGTGGGTTGTTTATGTGTTGTAAAATCTATTGTCTATGCTGTAAGTTGATGTGCTTAAACTGATATAAAAATGCATATAACAGTAAACAATGCAGCAATAAACAATCACACAGAAACAACAATTTAATTAGGAGTTCACCCACAACTCTTCGGCTACGTCTCTGTGAGCTCTAGTCAACTTGACTAGGCCCTATGGGATTATGGTATAAGTCCTTTTTACAAGATCTTGGCTCAACTCCTACTATTTTACACAGAAACAGTGGGTTCAAATCCCATTTTATCCCCTGGCTCTTGAAGCTCTAGCTCTTGGCTCTAGCTCTTGGCTTTGGCTCTTGGCTCTTGGTTCTGGCTCTTGGCTCTGACTCTAGCTCTTCGGCTTTAGCTTTGGCTCTGGCTCTTTGGCTCTAGCTTCTTTGGCCCTCTATCAGTTACAGCTCTCTTGGATTTTCACTTGACTTCCAAGTGACTCCCTTGCTACTCTTTTTGCTTCTGCGCTACCCCTTTTGCCTTAGCTTCCTGCTTTGGCTTATTCTTATTCTCTGTTTCATGCAACAAAACCCCTACAACCTCAGCAGTCCTCTTTCTTTCACATTCATGGCTTTTTAAGCCAATTAGCACTGCCTGTTCATTTTCCATTTTGGGCTCTCTGTCTTCCTGCTTTGGTCCACTCAAATCCCTTCTCTGAGCATTAGCCATCATTGCTAAACGCCCTTGGGGATGGTGGCCACCTGTGCTATAATGGAAGGGGCCATCGGGCCTTTGAAATCCACAAATTTTGGCATTCGCAGCCTACAAAGGAAAGTACACTAAACACGGGAAAAATCCATAGAGAACACTGTTCATTGGAATTCAAATCTTCATAAATGCACACTAGATCCCTATCAGGTCTGCCTGAAATCACTTATCGCAAGTCGCAATGCCCATGTTTCATGGTTTCCCCTTTATATTTTAAAATACATTAAAACACTGCAAATTCCCACAAGACGACCTTATCACGGATTTGAAATATTATTCATTTACATTTCAAAACCCCTTCGGGTTCAGATTCATCGCATCGGCGCATTCCTTCGCTTTTCGTTTATTAAATGAAATATGTGAAATTACATAAAAATTCCTTTGGGCAGATTTTAAAATATATCAACTATTGTTTATAGCCCCGTCAGGTTCGGCCATCGCATCGCATCTAGATATATATATATATATAGATATATATATATATATTATATATATATATATATATAATATATATATAGATATAGATATAGATATAGATATATATATATATAGAATATAGATATAGATATATAGATATAGATATAGATATAGATATAGCCCTGTGCCGTTGTGTAGCTCCTATCCGATATTGCGATGCGACTAGTCGCAATCGCATATCACATGAGCCTGGGGTCTTTCCATATGGCATCGCTGATTGCGATCCGCCGATATCAGCGATCAACTTATCGCTCGGCTTGGTTCTTATGCAACATCACTTGTTTGCCTCCGACCCGATATGTCGGGGATCGGCGATTGGGGGCTTCCCCTTTTCCGCTTAAACCTACCTTTGACCTCCTCTGATGCGACATAAAGCCTTTTAGGATATTTTTTGAAGATTTGCCTCTTTTTCCAAAGAAACTTGGCATCTTCTACATGCGATAACTTCTGCATCCTAATTCCATTTTAGCCCGTTCAAGTTGCAATAGATTCAGAAGAAAAAGATCTCTACAATGGGGCTATTTCTAAGAGAAGCCTGCGACTTTCATTTTCCTCCGATTTACAAAGGATTTGTGCCATTCGGCACCTTTTACCTCTTATATGAAGTCTTTTAGACTTAGAGGTTTATCCAGGATCAACAAGATATGGCTGAATTCATTTCTTGATGCTCGATGTGATCTTTCACTTCTTGAACATTTTCCTTCTTGATATGTCCTTCTATCTTGATATTTTGAGGAGTGGTAATTCCAGCCAATGCATTACAGGATATGGGCAGATTCACTTCTTCTTTCTCGATGTGATCTTTCACTTCTTGAACCTTTTTCTTCTTGATATGTCCTTCTATCTTAAGAGTTTAAGGAGTGGTAATTGTTGCCAATGCTTTACAAGATATGGTCAGATTCATTTCTTCTTTCTTTTGGTTGGTTCCTAGTGTATATCCTCTTCTTTTGATGTTTCTTGATCATTTTCTTCCTCCTCTTCAAAATCAATGTAAAATATTTTCTTCTCATCACACTTATGACCTTTAATGTATTTGTTATCACAATTGTAACAAAGTCCTTTTGCTCTTTTTTCTTCCAATTGTTGTGTTGTCAACCTTGTAAGTTGTGGAAGGCTAGGAGAAACAACACTTCCATCTTTATAGTTGTGAGGGGTAGACTTCCTTGTTGCCATAATTTTGCTTTCCACTTATTTTGCCAACCTGAATGCCTTCTCCAATGAATCAGGTTCCCAAAGACGAACCTCATGTTGAATGTTATCCTTTAAATTCCCTATGGAGACATCAATCCTCTACTTCTCTAGAATATCATTTTCCCTTATATTCAATTTTTGAAAGTCCTCAATGTGCTCTACCATTGAACATTTTTGTTTGAGATTTATCAATTGGCTAAAGAAGGTGCTTCTCTTTGTATCCTCATAATGTGTTATCATTTCCTCTGTGAAAATTGACCACATAACAAGTGGTTTATGAGAAAAAATCCCTTTATACCATAAAAATTGATTTGGTTCTAAATGTGAAGATGCAATACATAACTTTTGTAACAGTTGCACCTCATGTAGATAAAAATATTGCTCCATATGTAGTATCCAATTTACCGGATCCTTGCCATCAAAATTCCTCATATCGCCTTTTCTTGAGTTTAGGAGCTCGATCTTGAAATGACTGTAACTTTGTAATCTTGGATCTTCGAGTTCTGAAATCGCGATCTATAGTAGCCCTCAACATCCTCTTTCCAATGCCACCAGTTTGATCAAAATTGGGTTCTCCAAGAAAGAGTTATACACAATCTCCCAAGATAATGTGATTATATACCTTTTCACAAGAGCGAACTTGTATGAAGTTCCACGTGTCACTATTTCGACCTTCGGATCTGAAAAATATAGAGAGAAAACTACAGTCCGTCTCTTTCTGTAACTTTTTACGAAATTTCAATGTGATGCTCAGAGATCCAGTTATGACGATTTTCCCCAGGTCACTTTTTTTGGATGTAATTCGGGAGCCTCCCGAAACCCTAAATGTTTTGGACGGTATCTCCAAAAATATAGCGAAACAAGATCTGAAAGTCAGGTCTAAGCTTTACCAAGATTTCAGCTCAAATGGGTTTTAATTTCAGAGTCTGAATCTTTGTATAAAACAATTTATAGCGAACATTCCATGATGACCTGTTTGAGATGAAATTATGGAGCTTACAAAAGCCTTAACTTCCTCAGATCATATCTCTGAAAATGTAGTGAGACAAGGTCTGAAATTCGGACCCGAGCTTCAAACTGATTTCTTCTCAAATGGTTTTTTTTTCTTTTTTTCTTCTGAAACTTCGTAGCAAAACCGATATAGAAAAAGTTCCACGATGACCTGTTTGGAGCAGCGAAACCCTAAAATCCAAAGCTCTGATACCAAATGTAATGAAACTAGCTCACAAAAAGATAGAAAAGATAGATAAATGCCTTCAAAATAAGCCTCTTCGAGGCGAAAACCTCCTTTACATTACACAATTGAACAATTCTTGGATGATACAAATGACAAGGCCTCCTTTCTATATATAGGAGTCTAAGGGGTCATAATATAATTAGAGCCAGCATAAAATTAATAATGTAAGGTCACAAAAATAAAAATAGTGGGCTTCTATGGAGCATAATAATAAAAATATGGGGACTACATGGGAACAACAATATAATAAGGGGGTTTTACTAATAAAAATAAGGGGTTATACTAGTAGTATAGGGACCTAATGACCAATATATTTCAAACTGTTATGGATGAGGGAGCTTCCACATGTGTAATGTCCATGAAGGTTATTGGATCACCTCAATTTATTCCTTCACCTACTCTATTGAAAACATTTGATGGTCATTCTCATAGGCCACACGAGATTATTCCAGCCTTTCCCATCTGTGTTGGGGGAAAGGTGGTAAATATTAAAGTAGAAATAATCGATGTGAATCTGGATTACAACCTCCTTTTAGGCATGAATTAGATTTATGAGATGGATGTTATTGTATCATCATTATTTCACATCCTTTATTTTCCTCGTGAAGGGAGAATTGTAAAGGTTGATCAGATGGATTATTCTCTGGGTGACTCCCATGCATCTTTTAAGTCTATTGTTCCATTAGTGGACAATCCCAAGCATCCTATAGAGAATTTAGGAGTTGGAATGTACTCTTCCTTAATGGGTACTTTTGATCTTATTGCTCCTATAGCTAGAATTAATTCTATTTCATCCTCCAAGCGACCTTCTCGAAGAGAGTTCTTTAGAACTCATTATTTTTCGAACACTTAACCCTTACCTTCATCTACCACCACATTAGATGAAGGGAAGGTAGGTGGAATGACATGTCCTATGTCTGCAACAAAAATTGCTTATTAGTGTATTGTTAACTCTGTAGACTCCGATCCTAATCCTTTTTCACCAAAGGAGTTGGATGGAGATGTGGCTCCAGCTTGGACTCTCGATTTGACTTCAACTCAGGATTGCTTAGATATTGTCTTGCCATTTGAAGAAGAAATTATAGAAGCAATGATGGGTGTTGAAAGACCATGGGATGATTTGCATTATCGTTCATATTTCCTCCCTCATTTGCGCAAAGTTGAGTCAAGTTTGTCCAATCCTTCTACTAGTGATTTTCATGCAGTTTTAAACCCTTTGGCCCCAACATAGTTTCATGTTGAAGGTAACATGTTTGTTATCTCACAAACTGTACCAGGGAACATATCTATGAATCCCAACATTATTGAAAATGTCTTCATTAGTGCTGACTATTCCCCTGAAGAAATTCAAACTTATATCGATCTATTCAAAGAGATTCATGATGTGTTCGCTTGGTCTTATGAGGAAATTCCTAGAATATATCCATCTATTGGCCCTCGATTTTGGTCTATTTTTGCTTAAGGAAACTTACTTAATCTATATATTTTCCATCTATTTTCCACTATATCTATCCCATTATCATGTATTTCATGTCTTTTCAGGTATTTAATTTTAATTTTTCAAATTCTAAATTTTTTATGAAAATTTGATTTCAAGTGCAAATTTTGACAGATTCAGAAATTCTCGTAATAACTATATGGATGACATGTTTGTAGGACACTTGGGCATGAGTTTGATGCATGGATGGATAGCTTGGGAACTAGGACTGAGCTAAATCCACTTGGTTCGGTCAGAACAAGCTTTATTAGGCCCATTCAAGGCTAGTCAACCATGACTAGTCACTCAGAAAATCCATAGGAAATATAGCAGTTTTGAGATTTTATGGGATTGACCATATTTCTTGGGATGGATTGGATGAGTTCGACTTATATAGGTTAATATGAATAGATATGATTGTTAGAAATATTATAGATAAGTTTGTTTCACAAAATTTCTATTTAAAGCCAAGACTTTGATGGCTTATGTGTGTAACTTTTGTATAATTTTATGCTTAGACATTTTGGAGTTTGAAACTAATTTGAAAACCCTGTTCTACTACTATTTTGTTGTTTAATAATGTGGATGTGTGACTGAATTTTAAGCTTCTGATATCAATCTTCAAGTGTGCAAAGCAAGGGTGGAGAGCCCCCATTCCAAGCTAAGTACACTTCTTTGTTAGACTAGTTTAATTTTCCATAATCTGGTTATCTTAGAACTTGTTTATGTGCTTTGCTTTAGATTGGTTTATGGTTGATGTGTGATGATTTATTTCATTAAATCTTAGTTTTTTCATCACTTTATTAAGATGGAATAGCAAGGTGTTCAAGTTGAGCACTCCTTTTGTTAAATTGGTGGATTGAAACTAGTTTTTTTCTTTGATTACATGTAAGCAATTTTTCTTATGGATTTTCAGTTTTCAATTGATAGCATTATGGTGAATGAATTATGATGGAAAATACCAAAGGTCTCTTAATTTAAGAACCTCCCTTCATTGATGATTTGTCCATCTTAAGCTATTGAGAGTTCATGGTTTCTAATTTCTATTCATCAAGTAATAATTGAGGAAGAATTGGACCTCTTAAGTTAAGAGTCATTTCAGCTTTCCTTCATTGCAAAGTGAATTGGAAATTGTTAATGTAGGCTTATATTTGTAATATGCACTTCATTTCAGCGTTCTTTCTTTAGTTTTTGAAGATTTGTCTTTCAAGCTTGATTAAACCTGATATCCATATAATGTGGACTTCCCTCCAAGTTTCACAAATCCGAATTGATAAAGAATACTTGTGTTAATTTGTGTGAATAAATTAGCTCAACATTTTGGCGTCGTTGCTGGGGAGGAAATTATTGGCATAGTCAATAGGAAGATAAGCAAAAACACTAAAAATTTCATAAATCAAAAATAAAAAAAACTAGTTACGTTTCTTTTGGTCATGTTTCTTTATGCCTAGAAATAGAGATCCTAAAGGTAAATTTATTAAACAAAACCCCCCATCAATAGAGGTAGGACCATCAAAGTTAACAACACCAGTTTCTAGTAAGCCAACAATTGAGGAATTGGAAGAAAAACAAAGAACGGGACAAAGGTTAACTTTAATTTAAAGGCAAACTTTGTTAGCCTGGGAGGTAAAAAGAAAACAACCATCAACAACAACACCTACTTCAGGAAAACAAAAAGAAATTGTTGAAGAAAAAAAACCTATTCTTGAATCTATAGGTCAACCTGTCTTTGAACAGCTTGAACCTCAAATTGACATTGAAACAATCGAAACTATGGCAGAAGAGGGACATGGATATGTTATTCTTACTCCTGAACAAAGACTTGAATATGAGAGGCAACAAAGAGAATGTAGAAGACAAAGAGAGGAAGAGGCAAAACGAGAAAATGATAGAAAGGCAGAAGAGGATAGGAAAAGACAAGAAACTAGTGGTGATCAAGAAGCTACTTTTGGCTTTCCAATAATAGATACAAGTGCAATATTAGGAGAAGATGTGAAAATGAAAAATATTCCACCTTCTGTATTGCCAAATTTTTATGGAATGTCAACAAAAGATCCTGATTCCTTTATGTTTGAAATTGACATCTTATGTAGAACATATGGATACACTGATGACACACACAAACTTCATCTCTTTCCTGCTACATTGAAAGCATCAACCATAAAATGGTTCATGGGTTTAGGAGAGCAAACAATAGCTTCTTGGGATGATATGAGATCAATATTTCTTAAAAAGTATCAATCCTATTGTAGGCCTAGGGACTCAAAAGAATATGTTTTCAGAATGACACAACAAGAGGAAGAAAGTCTAGAAGAATACTTAGAAATATTTGCATATAATCTACAAAAATCCAAACAACACTCTCTAAATTAGGAAACCATTCGAACAATCTTTCTCAAAGGTATAAGAGATGAATATCTTGATATTCTGAATGTAATGGGAAAAGGAAATATTTCAAACTTGCCATTTAATGAAATTATTGATTTATGTCAAAAATATTCTAGAGGGAAATCAAAATCTGGAAAGAGAGATGTGCGTTCAAAAGCAGCAAAATCAGTAGCAGGAGGAGTAACAAGAGCAGAGATAGGAAGCTTGTTAGAAAACTTCAAAACTGATCTCCTAAGTACATTAGGAACTCAGGTAGATGTTCTAAGAGCAAATAAGAAGAAATAAGAACAAGAACAAGCTCTAGCAATCTTTTGTTCCAAATGTAGAAAGAAACATCCATTAAGAGAATGTCCTTTGGATAGTGTTCAAGTATGTGGTCTTTGTACAAAAAACCATTCAACAGAAAATTGTCTAAGTTTGAAAGAATTGCAAATGAATCCAATGGAAGAAGTGCAAGGAAAAGAAGGTTTCTATTATGTGGCACCAAGAAGAACTTGGCAACCAAGGATTCCTCAACCAAATCTGCAACAATTCCCTCAACAAAACTATCCATATCCGCCTCAAAATTCTTGGAACAATCCAATGCCATGGCAAGCTTCGCCTCCACAACAATATCCAAACCAACCTGCACAATGATGGAGAGGATATGGTTATGGAAACCAGCCACCTCAACAATACCAACAACAATATCAGCAACAATATCAACAGCCATTTCCATATCAACAATATCCTCAATCCATGCCATTTCCGCAGCAAAATTCTGCATATCTATTATCCATGTCATTTCCGCAACATAATTCTCCACCACTACTAACACAACGACAACAACTACAACTACCTTCGAACCAGCCCAGACCAACTCAATTACCAGCCCAATCAGTGGCAAATCCAAACAATAACATGGATAAACCTGCATACAATGTAGAAGAAGCAACATATTTTCCAACATATTCTACTCTTCCCATAAATGATGTATGTTTAAGGTTTGGAAAGGAGCTTACAAAGGATTCTCCTCCAATCATAGAAGAGCCAATTAAGCAAGGAGAACAACCTGAAACATCACAATATGAAAAATAAATTCAGAAAGGAAAAACTATTATAACTCAAACACCACCTTATCCTGAGAGGTTAGTAGAGCAACAAATTGGAACGAACCTTCCTAAATTTGATATTTTGGATGAGTTGAAAAATGCTTGTGTCAAAATTCCTTTATTGAAAGCAATCAAAGAGATACCAATATATGCTAAAACAATAAAGGAATTATGCATTAAGAAAACTGGTAAAAAGAAGAAGGATCTTACTATAATCCAAGTCATTGGCAAATTAGCAAGCCTCATGTCAACACAAACAGTAGTAAAAAAATATATTGATCCTGGTATCCCTATGGTTACCATTTCAATAAATAATTTCTCAGTTCCAAACATATTAATAGATTTGGGAGCTGCTATAAATGTAATGACTATGGAGACAATGAAGTATCTGCATTTAAACAACATTAGATCAACTTCTACAATTCTAGAGTTAGAAGACAGATCTAAAGTTGTACCAGAAGGAATACTAGAAGATATTATAGTCTCTTTGGATTCATGGGAGTATCCTGTTGACTTCCTCATCTTGTAGCCAAAAACAAATTTGGGAGGACATATTCTAATCTTGGCAGACCATGGCTAGCCATGGCTGATGCCTTTATAGGATGCAGCTCTGGAAGTATGATTATTTCACATGGAGATGAATGGAAACACATTACACTTTATTCACCTGCACAATTACCTTCTTTGGAATCAATGCTTGAAGCCCAAGAACAATAACAAACTAAATCAGTTCTAAGTATAAATCAAGTTTTTGACCTTAGAGAAGAAGAAGAGAATGAGGATTTAATGAATCTTTTCATCTCAGAACCAAATATTTCAGAGTGGCTTAGAGAGATTCAATATGAAACTGCAATTAATCTTTTGAATCAATGTTTTCAGGAAACTTGTACAATTCAATCCTTGCGAAGCTCTTTTACAAACATTTTTCCTGTAAACACAATTACTAATTCAACAACAAAAACAATTGAGATATATCCTAGAAAACATTTGAACATTGGAAACCATCTGCAATCATCGCAAGAACAAGAGGTAATTGCATTCTTACAAAAATATTCAAAAGCTTTTGCCTGGGATTATACAGACATGCAAGGAATTCATCCCAATACATGTATCCACCACATCTATATAGATGATCAGATTAAACTAGTAAGGAAACCTCAAAGATGAATGAATCCCATGATGAAAGAAATAGTGAAGGAAGAACTGCAAAAATTGCTTAAAGTTGGGTTCATCTATCCTATTTCAGACAGTCAATGGGTTTCTCCATTGGTAATTGTACCAAAGAAAAATGGAAAGTGGAGGATATGTGTAGATTACTGCAAATTAAACAAAGCAACATTAAAAGATCATTTTATGTTACCATTCATTGACCAGGTTCTAAATTCGTTGGCTGGAAAGAAATTTTTCTCCTTCCTAGATGGGTTTAGTGGGTATAATCAGATTAGAATAACAACAGAAAACGAAGACAAAACAACATTCACCTGCCCATGGGCAACCTATGCATACAATGTCTTTCCATTCGGATTATGTAATGCACCTGCAACTTTCCAAATAGCAGTGCTTGCAATATTTGCTGATCTAATCCATGAATGTGTAGAAGTCTACATGGATGACTTCACGGTATATGGAAACACATATGACGATTGCTTAAACAATCTTGAGAAAGTTTTGAAGCAATGCATAGAAACAAATTTGTCCTTGAGTAATGAAAAATGCTATATGATGTTGACGGAAGGCATAGTTTTGGGACACCATATTTCTGCCTCAGGAATTAAGGTGGATCCAGCTAAAATACAAGTCATTGTGAATTTAATGCCACCTACAACACAAAAAGAGGTAAGGATTTTCCTGGCTTATGCAGGTTACTATAGATGATTCATAGAAAACTTTAGTAAAATAGCCCAACCTCTATTCAAGTTATTAGCAAGAGATGTTGAATTCCAATGGACAAATCACTGTCAAAATGCATTTCAGATATTGAAAGAAAAACTATCAATTGCACCCATTCTTCGTGGACCAAACTGGTCTCTGCCATTTCATATTTCAACTTATGCATCTGATACGGCTATAGGTGCATCGCTTGGACAGAAAGAAAACCTGTTCATTTATGCAATATACTACATAAGCAAGAACTTAACACCTGCAAAATTGAAGTATACAGTCACAGAAAAAGAAATGTTAGTTGTAGTACATGTAGTAAATAAATTCTGGCATTACATAACAGGATACCAAGTGTTCATTCACACAGACCATTCAGAAATCAAATACTTAATGAATAAATCAATCACAAATGGGAGAATAACAAGATGGTTACTGTTAATGCAAGAATTTAACATTACAATTCAAGATCGACTAGGGAAATACAATCAAGTGGATGAATTTATTTCACGATTACATTCACCTGATGATCCAAATCGAGTTGCTAATAACCTTCCAGATGAACATTTGTTTGCAGTAGCAGTAAAAACACCATGGTTTGCAGACATAGCAAACTATTTATCTTCTGGAAAATTTCCAACACAGTTCTCAAAGAAACAAAAACGAAAAATCATAAAAGAAAGCCCTAGATATAGTTGGGTAAATGGAGATCTATTTTATACTGGTTTAGATTTAATAATAAGAAAATGTGTGAGAGAAGATGAGATATTAGAAATCTTGAAAGCATGTCATGATGAACCATGTGGTGGTCAGTTTGCAGACAAACGAACAACGTACAAGGTGTTGCAATTGGGCTACTATTGGCTAGCAATCGTCAAAGATTCCAAGGCTTATGTTAAGTGGTGTGACAGTTGCCAAAGAATAGGGAGACCAATAGTATCAGATGAGATGCCACTCAAACCACACGTTCTAATATAACCATTTGAGCAATGGGCTCTAGATTTTGTGGGACCAATAAATCCACCATCAAATGGTAAGAAGTACATCTTGGTATGTACAGATTATGTAACTAAATGGGTGGAGGCAAAGGCAATAGAAAACACACTGGTCAACTTCCTCTTTGAGGAAATATTTGTAAGATATGGCGTGCCTACACAGATTGTAACTGACTAGGGAGCACAGTTTACTTCAAAACTTGTTCGGGATCTTACGGAAAAATATAAGATAAAGCAACGGAAGTCCACCCCGTATCATCCTTAGGAAAATGGACAAGTGGAAGCAATGAACAAAGTCCTAGAAAACATAATGACCAAAACAGTACAGTTGAACAGAAAGGATTGGTCAAAAAAACTAAGAGATGCACTATGGGTATACAGAATCACATGGAAAAACACAACTGGATTTAGTCCATACCAGTTAGTGTATGGAAAAGAGGTCTTACTGCCCATAGAATTTCAGATACACACATATAAATTGGCAGCCGAACAAGGACTTGAATTGTCTGAAGAACAACAACAACGGATAATGGAATTAAATCAACTAGATGAACATTGCCAGCAGGCAATAGAACACACAACATTGGTACAACAGCAACGAATGAAATGGCACGACAGATTCATCAAGAACAAGACATTTCGCAAAGGAGACTGGGCATTATTGTTCGACTCCAAATTCAAAGATTTCAAGGCCAAGTTCACAACACACTGGTTAGGGCCATATGAGATAGAGGAAATCTTTGATAATGGAGTTGTTCAAATCAAGGCAATTGACTGGGAGTCTACATCATTTTTGGTAAATGGACATAGGCTCAAAGTTTACAACAGGCCTATTAACAAAGAAGAATTCATGAAACAACTGATACAAGGAACAAAACTAGAAATAATGGCACAACAGAGCCATCTATCTTCCAGTACTCCAAAAGAACAAAAAAAAAAAAAAAAAAAAAAAAAAAAAAAAAAAAAAAAAAAAAAAAAAAAAAAAAAAAAAAAAAAAAAAACAAATAAAAAATAAATAGTTTGCTAGTGAAAACCAGGAAACTAGCACCCAACAAACTAGAATTCATAGAGGAAAACCAACTCATTTTGGAATGTATGAATTCACACTTTCTTGTTCTACTTTTGTAACAACATTTTTTTTGCGGAAAATCCTCCACAAAAGCATGACTTGAGGACAAGTCAACAGACAAGCAAGTGGGAAGGTCGCACAAGAAACTTAGTTGTGCAGCTGAATTGATGACGGAACTTGTATTGTTCATAGTTGGGACCTGAAATATTTTTGCAACCATTGTCAGTTGGGACCTGAGATGTTAGAAAATGACATGCATATATTGCATAAACCTGAAATGATATAAAGGATGTATACATTGCATGACAGTTGGGACCTGAGGTATGAAATAATTGCAGAGGGACCTGAACAACAACCAGCAATCCAAGAACCAAAATCAATGAAGAATGTAGAACAGGAAGCGGAAATAAACTCTATGTTTCAATCTATCTAAGATATATGATCAGAAGACATCATCTAGTATTGTCAAAGAACAGTAGACATCATCCAATATTATCAGGGAAGTACAAGTATAGTAAGTACACAATTTTTCTCTTGTAAATTCAATTTTTTTTAAGAAATTTTTAGTCTTTGTTAAAATTGAAATTAGTACCTGAAGTATATATTTTCCATTACCTCCACCCACTATCCTAAGTATCATCTTACATTTATTTATGTACATCCTATAACCCTCACATTCCATAACCTAAGTACATCCTATATTCATTTCATATTCATAACCTTAACCCTAAGCCTATACCCCTAAGTATTTTTCCTCAAAGAAAAAAAAGGATTAAAGAGAATGCAACAAGATGAGACCTTCACAAAAAAAATCACACATTAGTACATGGAGATAATTTTAAACATGACCTAGGTGGTCATTTTAAAATTATAAGATATATTGTGTAACAAAAAGATATGCGCATTCTAAAACATGTTGCAAGAAATACAAGAAAGAAATGATATATGCATAAACCTTATCATAGCGCATAAAGCAAAAACCTTATCATAGCGCATAAAGAAATGATATATGCAAGGTGACAAAATATGCAATGATATAGGGTAATACGACGAAGGATAGGGTTATTATCATAACAAACATGCGCATATGGAAACTATTAAATCAAAATGATTTTAGAATGTATGGTTCATATATGTAATGAAGCCGTGGGTAGTGGCGAGAATGCAAACAAGAACATGATGAAAACCCAACGCAAAGAATAATAAACTTGTGCAGGCAAGGGTGGCAGTGATTGATATGATCAATAGTCCAAAGGATGGTGTGCTGACAACCACGATTGGTACGTTGGCATGTAGAAGGACGGTCACAACCAGCATGCAAGACATGATTGAAACAAAACGACAGAGTAAGGAATTTGAATGATGGAAACTACCTAGAACATATCAATGCAACGGTAAGTGGCAATTGGTCAAAGTACAGTCATGATGGCATCATCCAAAAGGAATTGTTTACGGTTTATCAGTCAAAGCACGGTAAACAATTGGAAAACAGTCAAGAGAAAAGCCACTCTTTCAAACAAATAAACCTCTATGTGCTCTCAAAACCATTCTGCCATTACTAAATGCATTTGTCTGCCATCATCGCCCTTGAGAGCTCAGGAGAATAGTAGCAAGAGGATTGAGAGCATTAAAACCATTTTCAAAATGGAGGTAAGGGTAGAAATAAGAGTGTTGAAGCCGTGGAGAGATAAGTAGGTAAATAAACGGAGATAACGCCAGTTGGTTTCCCAGAATCTCGTGGGAAATTTCAGGTAAGATGAGATTTGATTTGCTTCTATTTTGAAGAAGATCACAGAGGTAAAGTTGGGATCATGATCGCCGAACTCTTTGTTAAGAACTGCTTGTCATTTAAATGCTTATTTCTCTATTCATGCCACCAGTCAACAAGCTGAGGCGTTAAAACAAAGATTGAAGAGATAAGGGTAATATGGAGTGCCACTAAAGTAGTCCACAAGTCCAGCATTCGCAATCTTTCTACAAGCAGCCAGGTATACTCAGAAAAATCGCCATGACTTCAGTTAAACAGAGGTTTATAAATGTAAGATTCAAATAAAAAAATAGTGAGGTTAATGAAACTAAGGGATAACTAGAGATAAACGTTCATGCATTATCCACGAAGAGTCTGTTAATAATTATTGGTTGTATGAATTAAGGAATTTGAGTAGGAGTGAAACACATAGTCTATGTGAAACAAACAGACAACTACACCTGTACATATGATCAGGCAATTCGATCATTATTAAAATCTTAGTTTTATGCATGAAAAATGGACAAATGAAACAGAGTATTAGGTTTGAGTTAAGCATTTGGGTCTGTCTTGTGCACATTTGATTACACCAATAGTGCAGGGGTTTATATGAACCATTGAACAGTGAGCAGAGAAGTTTCTTTATGGTGTTTATATAATTGAAACAACGTTGAAAACTAAAGGGTTTTGGTTATATACAGTGCTGAAGATTAGGCTTGCATGATTATTTATACAAAGAACAACGAATGAAAAATTATGTTAATGAAATCCTGATTTGCATGGTGAATTGTACAGAAGAACAAGGTCCTGAGATTACATTAAGAAATACAAAATTATAATATGATTATTTTGTTTTCTTATGTATTTTGTAGTATACCTAGGGGGGATAGTATGGGGTACAAAGGGAGGTACCCAAGGGAATAATGTAATAATGGAATGGGCCATAGTAATAAATAAGGTGGTTAACCCATATCATGTAAGGGACCACAAGTAGTTAGTAAGAATGTAATGGGCCCATGGTATTAGATAGATGGTATTGAGGGAACCATAGTAATGACCCATGGTATTGTATGTATGAGGCCTATGTAGAAGCTAGAGACTCCGCATTGAGAGATGTCAAGGAATATTGTATGAACATGCATATGGCTTGTGCAATGTTCTCCTTCCTTAAGGAGTGAATGTATGGTGTTGCCCTACCCTAAGGGTTTTGATTAATAAAGTGAAGCATTTCTATATTCAGATCTTGTTATTCTTGGGTTTATTTATATTATCATATATTTCTGGGTTAGATCTATAACAAGTGGTATCAAAGCACTTTCTTGGGCAAAGTAGAGAATTTTTTTTTTGCATGAATTTTTTGGGGCGACGAGTTTGCAAATCAGATCTGTAAGTTTTGGTGCACAATCTACAAAATCTAATTGCATATATGGATGGTATGTGAAATAATACCCAATTTCAAAAAAAAATCGGTCGAATCAGAGTCTGAATGAAGGAGATATTGCTGATCTAAAAAATTAGTGGTGTTGCAGACATTTTTTCGGGGCGGCGAGTTTGCGGCATAGATCTGTATGTTCTAGTGCAAAATCTACAGAATATAATTACAGATCTGAATTTTTTTGTGAAAAAATACCCGAGTTCAAAAAAGAATCAGTCGAATTGGAGTATGGATGAGGGAGATATCGCTGATTTAAAATCAGCACGTTTTTCATAATTTTTTTGTGACAGCGAGAGAGTTGCAGCGCGGATCTGAAATTCTAGTGCCTAGATCAGGATTTCTACCACATGGAAAGATACATAATGGTTGTTCCATTTCTGAAAATAGGTCATAATAGGGATTCTGAACAATATTGACGGAATTGTGGCCATTTAAAATTTTCACCAAGTAAGTGAGTTTTTCCCAAACCCTCTTCATGGAGATGCTATATTTTATAGGAAAAGATGATAGCCCTACTATTGAAGAATTCATACAGAGGCAAAAGTTCAAATATGGGAAATTTTGGAGGCCTATGGTACTGCTTAATTTCCAAGATGAGGCGTCCAAATGGTTGTGCTCATTTGACAACAAGGAGTGGACCAAATGGCCAGATGAAGAATTTGAAAGAGTCCTTTTAGACAAATGGTCTCATGCTAGAAAACATAAAAATGAGACATGTAAGGGGTTATTTTCTACTGGTATATCATTATTGCAGGTTTATGGACTCATTCAAAAGGAGAAGATCGTTGTGTCTATAAATCCTAGTTGTCAGCATAATTTTATCAATGTTAATTTGGCAAAAAAATTGCAAGTTCCAGTAAAACACATTGAAAACACATAGGTTGATGATGAGGATGTTCAAGTTTATAAGGATTTGAAGATTTCTATGGATAAGTATGTGCTGCATGGTGATTTTCTTCAGATCTAAATAACATGGATGTTGTTTTTGGATATCCTTGGATGGAATCCGTGGGTATTATCAATATTAATGTGCCGAGGAAATTCCTGAAGCTCTGGTATAAAAAGAAGAAAATTACATTACAGGATATTTCCATCAATAAACAGGTAGAGTCCATGGAGGTTGAAGCAGAAGATGTTCTAAGGACTGATATATCAGATGATGAGCCATTGATGGTCGACAGCCACACACAAACATCAAACCAAGTACTAGAAAAATAGGTATAGGCTGAAGCACAAAATGTTACGTCAGAGGGGGACCCAGTGGTTGAAGTAATATTGAAAGATAAGAAACAACAGGTACCACATACCCATTAGGCTCCATTAGGTGGTGAATTAAAGAAAGATACATCATTGGTTAACACTTCAGCATATCACCATCCACATCACCCCACAAGAAAACAACCAACAAGATGGCAATGAATTAGCCACAAGGACAACAACCCCCGCATGACAGATAGAGAGGAGCGAAGATCCACCTACTACACATCAACACAGAAGAGTTGCCAAGGTCAACTTCCATCTCAAGCGAGCGAGGCACCAGCGAGATCGAGGGTTCACCTTTCTCTTGGATGACATAGATGCACGTGCATGGTACTAGTGGACTACTCTTTTGAGTAGATCTTATTATTTGTGTTCTTCCCATGTTTCGGGGACGAAACATGTTAAGGGGGTGGAATGTAGTATACTTAAGGGGGATAATATGGGGTACAAAGGGAGGTAACCAAGGGAATAATGTAATAATGGGATGGGCCATAGTAATAAATAAGGTGTATTAACCCGTATCATGTAAGGGACCACAAGTAGTTAGTAATAATGTAATGGGCCCATGGTATTAGATAGATGGTATTGAGGGAACCATGATAATGACCCATGGTATTGTATGTATGAGGCCTATATAGAGGCTAGAGACTCCCCATTGAGAGATGTTAAGGAATATTGTATGAACATGCATATGGCTTGTGGAGTGTTCTCCTTCCTTGAGTGAGGTGTTGCCCTACCCTAAGGGTTTTGATTAATAAAGAGAAGCATTTCTATATTCAGATCTTGTTATTCTTGGGTTTATTTATATTATCATATATTTCTGGGTTAGATCTATAACATATTTCTATTTCAAAACAGAACATAGCTTTATGTTACAGAGATATATAAGGCAGAATGTTTGATGTTTGAACAAAACAGAGACAGTGTTGCTGCAGAGACAGTGTTGAGTATTGAGACAGAGACAGTGTGGCTGCAAAAAAAAAAACCGAGGCCAAAATAGATTTGAATTAAGTTGTTGAAAAGGGCACGTAAGCTTCTATAAACTAATATTTTATTCTATGAAATACTATTTGTTATTTGTCATTACGAAAGATGAAGTTAATGACAACAGAAGCTTACATTTGATGGTTTATAGAAATAATGACAACAAGGATAGAGCCACAGTTCCAAATAGAAAATTGGAGGAACAAAACCATAGAGAAACTATATCAAGCAGGATTGATAGGATTCTTGCAAAGATTTAGTGACCACAGTGAAGAAGTAATGAGGGAATTTATTAACAATTACACCCAAGAACAAACAAGGGTAGGAAATGTAATAATTCCCGTGACTCAAGAATTCCTTTCACAAGCACTGAACCTTCTGATGGTAGGAGAGAATTATCATAAAGGCTTGCATTTCAAGGAGAAATCATGGACTTTCTTCCTTGAAAAGAATAGAAAAGGAACCTTTGACAGGACCAAAGGTATACCCAGGGAATGGTTCAATGAACCATGGGGTGAACTGGTTCTAATTATACAAAAATTCCTTACATGTGATAGGGGATACAGTGTTGCACATCTGTATCACATCAGACTCCTACAGCACATTAAGGGGGAGGATAAGATTAATCTACCATATTTTCTCTTCAGAAGCCTCCTAAAGATGATAGAGTCAGTAAAACATGAACACAAGCCCAGAGAAGCACAAATTTATCACCAGGGGTTGATAAAAAGCTTGGTAGAATATCAAGTAAGATCATAGGGGATGATTTGGAGGGAATTTATGAGTCAAAACCAGTACAATGAACAAGTCAATGAGGAACAAAACAAAGTAGAGCAGGAAACCAGGGGGATGATAAGCTCACCTTTCTATCCCAGGACTAGAGCCAAAAAGCAAAATAATGCAGTCATGCATGAAAATGAAGTGTCCATCATGTCCATTCCTAGGAGGTTTAGAAACAAAAGTCCAATTGAGATGAATAGCAAAGAAAAAGAAGTTCAGATAGTAGACACATGTTCAACAGAAAAACAAGCAGAGGATGATATTGAAAAAGAAGCATTGGAGAGAGATTCCTACTATGATGATGCAGCAACAGCGTCATTAATGAAAACTACACAAGAGCTGGAAAAGGAATTAAATTTGGACAGGATTAGGGAGTTAATAGACCAACTAGAAATCAACAAAATCTTGGAAAAACCTTTGAAAGAAGAAAACAAAGCAAGCAAAAATAATAATGCTAGGTTGGTTAAATAAAATGAAAGATTAAATGAAGAAATAGGAAGGCTGAAAAGAAAGAATGATCTGTTCTCCAAACAGGCATTCAAATGGCTAAAAGAGAAGAACATGTGGAAGGCTATGTATGAGAAGCAGAAAGTTAAGGCCACTTTATATAGAGAAGGACATGATACAAGTATGGACTATTTGAAAAAAACAGCACAGTAGGAAGCATCAGAGACAGGAACTGCATCCACAATAGGGGTCAAGAGATCAAAAATGAATAAGCAAGCATGAGGACATGCTTGATGATCAGCATGGGGGAGATGTTGGCCCCCAATTTTGGTCTATTTTTGCTTAAGGAAACTTACTTAATATATATATATATATATATATTATATATAATATATATATATATATATATATATATATATATATATATATATATATAATATATATATATTATATATAATAATATATATATATATATATATATATATATATATCTATACCATTTTGATGTATTTCATGTCTATTCAAGTATTTAATTTTAATTTTTCAAATTCTAAAGTTTTTATGAAAATTTGATTTCAAGTGCAAATTTTGACAGATTCAGAAATTCTCGTAATAGCTATATGGATGACATGTTTGCAGGACACTTGAGCACGAGTTTGATACATGGATAGACAACTTGGGTACTAGGATTGAGCTAACTCCACTTGGTTCGGTCAGAACAAGCTTTATTAAGCCCATTCAAGGTTGGTCAACCATGATTAGTCATTCAGAAAATCCCTAGGAAATAGGGCAGTTTTGAGATTTTATGGAATTGACCATATTTCTTGGGATGGATTGGATGAGTTCGACTTAGATAGGTGAATATAAGTAGATATGATTGTTAGAAAGATTATAGATCAGTTTGTTTCACAAAACTTCTATTTAAAGCCAAGACTTTGATGACTTATGTGTGTAACTTTTGTATAATTTTATGTTGAGACATTTTGGAGTTTGAAACTAATTTGAAAAATCTATTCTACTACTATTTTGTTGTTCAATAATGTGGATGTGTGACTGAAGTTTAAGCTTCTGATATCAATTTTCAAGTGTGCAAAGCAAGGGTGGAGGACCTCCATTCCAAGCTAAGTACACTTCTTTGTTAGACTAGTTTAATTTTCCATAATTTGGTTATCTTAGAACTTGTTTATGTGCTTTGCTTCAGATTGGTTTATGTTTGATGTGTGATGATTTATTTCATTAAATCTTAGTTTGTTCATCACTTTAGTAAGATGGAATAATAAGGTGTTCAAGTTGAGCACTCCTTCTGTTAAATTGGTGGATTGAAACTATTTTTTTTCTTTGATTACATGTAAGCAGTTTTTCTTATGGATTTTCAGTTTTCAATTGATAGCATTATGGTGAATGAATTATGATGGAAAATACCAAAGGTATCTTAAGTTAAGAGCCTCCCTTCATTGATGATTTGTTCATCTTAATCTATTGAGAGTTCATGGTTTCTAATTTCTGTTCATCAAGTAATAATTGAGGAAGAATTGGACCTCTTAAGTTAAGAGCCATTTCAGCTTTCCTTCATTGCAAAGTGAATTGGAACTTGTTAATGTAGGTTTATATTTGTAATATGCACTTCATTTTAGCTTTCCTTATTTAGTTTTTGAATATTTGTCTTTCAAGCTTGATTATACCCGATATCAATATATTGTGGACTTGCCTCCACGTTTTACAAATCCGGATTGATAAAGAATACTTGTGTTAATTTGTGTGAATAAATTAGTTCAACACCATCTACAGTCCAACATGAGATCAAGACGTGTGAAAATGCCAAACCTATTCGTCAAAAACTTCGACCGGTCAACCCTAGAAAAGCAACAACTATTAAAGTTGAGGTCGAAAAGCTGCTTAAGGCGGGTTTCATATACCTCGTTCTTTTAACTGAGTGGGTCTCTAATCTAGTCCCTGTAGACAAAAAACAAGGAACGATTTGAGTATGCATTGATTTTAAGGACCTAAATAAAGCTTGTCCTAAGGAAAATTACCCCATGCCCTTTATTGATCAGATTATTGATGAATGTGCAATTAATGTGATTTTTTCATTCATGGATGGATTCTTTGGTTATAATCAAATTACTATCCGTCCAGAAGATTACCACAAGACAACTTTTATTTGTCCCTCTGGTACATTTGCATGCAAAAAGATGCCTTTTGGCCTCAAAATGTTGGAGCTACTTTTCAACGGGCTGTGTATTATGCTTTTCATGACGTCAAGAACATTATCGAAGCATATCTGGATGATTTAGCTTGTTAGGCCCCTACCTAATTATAGCATAGATTTCCTCTTGTATCTCGCTACAGCTAAATCAACCATTGGTATGGTTCTGTTTCAGGAAGATGATGCCTTATGTGAGCATGTAATCTACTATCTGAGTCGAGGCTTGGTAGGTCCTAAACTATGCTATTCTCCAATCAAGAAATTAGCTTTGGCAGTTGTCCAAGCTGTCCAACAGCTTCGACATTATATTCAGCTTCGAAAACATTCATCTTAGCAGTCGTCAATCCATTTCAGTTTGTCCTCAGTAGGCGAGTGATTAGGGGAAAATATAATAGATGGGTTGTCATTTTACAAGAATTTGACCTCGAATTCATGTTGACTAAATCTAAGAAATCTTTAGTATTTGTAGAGTTGATATCAAAACTACCTTGTGAGGAAGAAATCATTCACAAGGAAAATTTTCCTAATGAACATCTATTTATTATTTCCTCGTAATATCCTTGGTATGGGGGTATCATTATATATCTCCAGACTTCAAAGTTTCAGCCCGCATTTTCCAAGGATGAGCGTAGAAAATTGCATCACCTCGTTAAGAATTATGTTATTATAGGTGACACCTTATATCGTCGTGGGAATTATTCAATCCTTAGACATTTTTTAACCTTGGAAGAGGTTGAATTAGTGCTTAATGATTTCCATAGTGGAGCTTGTGGTGGTCATCTATCTGAGCTTACTACAGCCCAAACAAATTTGCGAGTAGGCTACTTTTGGCTTTCGATATTCAAAGATTGTATTGAAGTAGTCAAGATATGCCATCCTTTTCAGGTTTATACTCAGAAAATGTGTGCACATCCAGCTCCGCTTTTCCCTGTGATCACTGTCAGTGCTTTCACAAAGTGGGGCATTGATTTTACTACTTGTAATCTGCCTTCGGTAGAAAATCACAAGTATATCATCATGCTCATAGACTACTTTACTAAGGGGGTTGAGGCCATGCCTACTTTCAAGAATGACAGTTAAACAGCAGCCTTGTTTCTCTTCAATCAAGTTATTTCCAGGTTCAGTATTCTTAAACAGATTGTCACTGACCATGGAAGTCATTTCCAAAATCAACCGATGTCTGAATAGGCTCTCAAGTTGGGTTTCCGGTAGGAGCATTCATCTCCGTATTATCCTCAGGCCAATGGGTAGGTCAAAGTCGTGAACAAATCCCTTAAAATCATCTTGCAAAGGACAATTAACAAAGCTAGATCCAAATGGAACATCATGTTATATCCGGCACTTTAGGCATACTGAATGTCAGTTAAGACTACCACTGGTTTTACTCCCTTTCAACTGGTTTACGAGTTGGAATCTATTTTTCCTGTTGAATGTGAAATTCCTTCCCTTAAACTAGTTGTTGAACTTCTTCCTGAGACTTCTAGTCTCGAAGAACGCCTCGTTCATTTGGAACATCTTAATGAGAAGTGTCGAGATGCTGCCATAATAAACGAAGCCCATAAAAAGAGGGTAAAAGCTCAATACGATAAAGTTTTCCATCCTAGAAATTTTTCTAAAGGCGACCTTGTCTTGGTCTATGATCAAGAAACAAATGCCTTGGGGGCAAGCAAGTTTAAGTCTATGTGGTATGGTCCCTTTACTGTCAAACGAGTTTTGAAAAAGGGAGCTTATGAATTAATTTACTTTGAAGGAAACAAGTTGGCGAAGCCCAGAAATGGGATCTACTTTAAGAAGTAATTTTCTTAGGCTTTGGTCAAGCATTTACTTGTTTGCATATATTGTATGATTGTACATATCTATCTATTGGTTTTAATGATGTCAATATTTTTTATCTTCTTTGGCAAGTGTTGATGGACAATTTGATATATCTAGGGTTCGTCGATGGTGCCAGTAGACACACCTGGAACCTTGCTTCTACGGCTTGGGTGATTTATTATCCATTTGGCCAGTTGATGGTTTCGCAAGGAGTATGTATTAGTCCCACTTCAAATAATATTTCAGAAGATACTATTGTTATTAATTTACTATCTGAGGTGATATCTCTTCATATTGATTCGTTAGTAGTTTATTTGGATTCACAACTGAATA
Source organism: Pinus taeda (assembly GCA_000404065.3). Classification (NCBI taxonomy): domain Eukaryota; kingdom Viridiplantae; phylum Streptophyta; class Pinopsida; order Pinales; family Pinaceae; genus Pinus; species Pinus taeda. The sequence continues at coordinate 63,404 of APFE030250798.1, read as the reverse complement.
ACATCTATAAAGTACGATATCCCTATTTTTATAGCCAATTTATGAGAGTGTGTTTTTTGCAAAGATCATTTGTTCACATCACATTTGTTCACATTCCACGATCTGAAAATTCCTTGGTAGATTCTATTGCTAATCAAGCATTGGATTTGCATATAAATCATTCATCACATTAAAATCATCAAAAAATAATCGAAATATCATCTCTATATATGATCATCATAAAATCATCTGTATATAGATAGATTTTTTGTGTCCAAAATAATATACAAAATTGGGACAAAATTCCCAACAAAGTTTGGGCTTATTCCCATCATCACGTCTAATCACAAAAAGATCTCATCATCTCTCTAAAAATCCTGCTCAGGATGAGCAGCTAGAAAGAAAATGACGACATTAGCCACTAGCCGAAATAGTCGCACCCAATCCTGTGGTACTGCTCCCACGTGCAGCTGCATCTCCTTTGGTAAGTCCTCTATGGCCACCATGGGTACTTGGTGAGTCAATCTCACCAAGTTTCTTTGGATTGCATGGAGGACTCTCTCAATCTCAGCTACAGCCCCTTCGGCATCCCTTCCACGACACCTATGTCGAGGAAGTCCATTAGGTCTCACTAGTCCCACATATGAAACATGATCAATAAATTTTGTAAGTGCCTTGTCTCACCAAAAAAAAAATTAATTCATTTATATTGAAAATTCAAAAAAAATGTTAAAACTCAAAAATTTGTGCTATTGATCAATCACGAATGCATCTTCTTCTGTACTCCAATAGTGAATTAGCCGCTCAAGCATTTGAGTATTCACCTTCATGTTTGGAATTTTGAAGAATTTTAACAAACTGCATCCTCTCAAGGAATCTAGTGCGGTTTGATCCTCCATCACTTGGTTATCAATAACACTGTGCTCCCTTTCACACCAGGTAATTTTCATCCTACAAAAAAAATACATTTCATATCATTAAATCCATGTTTGAAATTTTTACTCACACACACGCAGGTTCATTTTTTACATAGTCACGTGTAGGGCCTTTGTAGAAACGGGTTACCTGTATCCAACCCGTGTGCATGTAGAGTAAAAATAAAATCAATAATTTCTTACGGTCAAATTTATGAAAAAACATCTAAAAATCATCAAAAAAATGATCAATAGTATGATTAGAGGGTTACTTGGAAGATTTGAAGCAATTTGAATGGTTGAATTTGATGGAGGAAATTTGCTTGAGTTTTCCTCCACAGCTCCTTGATCAAAACACAAATGAGAAAACTGTGAGTCCAAAATTGCTTATATAGATTGAAAAATGAAAATTATTTTTTCTAATGCTGGTTTTTATTTTATGGACTTTTTGAACTTTTGGCTTGGAGTGTTGGGAATAGGTTGTTTTTACAGGATATTTTGGAGAGTTTAAGAAATTGCTTCGGTCCCATGACTGCAGACCTGTCATGCTAGGTATCACTTTCTTTCTGGCATATAGGTTAGGTAATATCACTTTCCACTGCATTTTGCATACTATCCTCCATATTGTGATATTTTTTGCCATAGGGTTGACCCCATCATGTCTTAATTCACAAACCATTTTCACTCGCCAACTTATAAAATCATGATGTGATGGTAGAGCAAACCTTTACATGGGCATCTTAGTTAGATCCTCACTAACATATGTTTCCCATGATGTTATATTGAGTAGGCTTGGGAGTCCTCTTTAGTCCCACCATGACTTGTGCATTGGAGACTCATTCTCTTTCTTCTTCTCTATTTTTTGGCTTTATGCCCTATTGGCTCCTTTGTGTTGAGTTTTACTACTACATTACATATTGACTATTTTCACCTTTTGGCCTTGAGACAACTTCACTTGGACTCATGTTTAAGCCACCTTTTGACCATGTCTTCTACACAATCAACTTTGCAATCACTTAGCCTCTACAACCTGACACACCCTTTTACCCGTGGAAATAACATTCCTTTGAGTGTCATTGACCAGTTTTGCCACCTTGCATTGAGCATAGGAATGTTCCCCTCCCAGGAACTAGAGCATCAGCTTTTTCGACACTCATTCTTTCCACTGTACTATAGCATTCTTTTATTCTTTTTTAGACTTTATAAATATGAAAAATACTATATATATATATCTATATATATATTTATATATATATATATATCCCAAAATAGAGCAGGAACATGACATTATTTCCATATTTGATGGCAGCTAGAGTCACTTGTGTTGCCATTGAACAAAGCACTAAAAAAATAAGTCTTTCCTCCATTGGGATGGGATTTAGTTTGACTTAGGAGAGCCTTAACCTTGTTATTGAGTCAGTACTCCTCTGATTGGTTATCTCTTCCAATCATATGGAGAGTTTGCTTATGCCTCCTGCATGACAAACTTATATAAATTTATCATATGCTGCCATGTAAGCACATTTGAGACGTGCTTTTGTTCAAGGGAAGTAAACCTGAGTCAGCCTCTTTGTGATGTCCCTTGACCTATTTTTCAGTCATCCATCCCTAGTTGTTAGAGTCATGTTTGTTATCACATCAATTATTTGGTCCTTTGCTTGTGCTAGTTTGAGAAGGTCTCCATTGACTTCTTGTTGGCGAGTCTTTCTCTTATCGACTAGGACAAATTGCTCTGAGAGCAGATCTAAAGCCGCACCCTGGCCTTATTTTCATTATTGATAGGTCACCTTATGCTTAACATTGATCAGTATCATGGGTCTTTGATTAGGTGGTTTCCCTTGTGTTCAACATCAGCTTTCATTATCACACATTGGGATTTGTGCAGTGCCTTGGTTTCCATTTGACCCTATTGGTGGATTCCTCACCTCTGTATCCGCTTTCATTGTTGGTTGGTTCAGATGGTTTCTATCGTGCACTAGCTACATCTTGTGTACGTCGAAAACGTGCTTTAGTTGGGTTACTACATCTTTATCCATCTGATTCCTTCCACATTATTGGCTTACGGGTTACACTCACTCTAGATTAATGAAGGATGCCTTAATGCCTTCCTTCTAGTGGATCTTTGCCTGTCGACTTCAGCTCATTACTCTGGAAAAGAGATCTAGAGTCCATTTGGCAGTAACTTAGGGTTTGTAGTCTTCAATGGCAGATTCCTTTGCTATCGATAGTGGGAAAACATCATTGTCTTCTGATTGATAGATTCTTCCAAGTGTTCGACTACAACTCATTTATTCGCACTTGTTAGATTGTACTAGGTACCTTGGATCTCATCATCATTATCAATGAGTAGTCTCACGTTTGTTAACGATATACATTAATGACCAGTAATAAAACGATTTCTCACATGCTTAACTTTAGATCATTTATTCTCATTGTGTAGAAATGTACCATGGTGGTCGGTGTAGACCTCGGGTTTGCATTAACATTTCTTGGTTCACTTATCAATTGCTCTTGTTTCCGCTAGTTGACACCATCCACCTTATATGTTGCAGTTCCTTACAACAACATCCTATATGTTGGCACTCGAATTACAGTGTAGTACCATTTATTCCACCATTTGTCATGGTATTTTTTGGATCAGTTTTATGACTTCAGTGATCAACTTCATACTTCAACATCATTGATCAGTTCTTTATATGTGATATTGAGACATGTACTTACTTGGATATGATAGGATGAACCATTATGTATTTTCAGTTCCTTTATACTTGTATGCATATTGGATCCTCTTTTGTACTTGACATGTGGACATGCTTTACTATCTCTGAGCATGGATATGCTCGCCTCAGACAACAGTTTCTTTTTGATCTCTTTCACTTGCTTGGCAAGCTGAATTCTGGTGAACTCCTCCTCGATCTCGGCATGATTTCTTCTATACACTTAATACATTTTGGCCATCATGTACCCCTTCTGATCTCATATATTAGGAGGCATATATTATAACACCATTTACCACTCTTAGTAGATCTAATGCTCTGGTTATGGGCTAGGGCAACCCTTCCTTTCCAAACTTGGTCCAAAATCTAAAAAACAATGTTTTATTTCCTATACACAATTTTTCCCTGTGTTAAAAGCATGTACACGTGGGTTAGCATACACCCAACCCTCATATATGTGTTAAAACACTTAAAAATAATAAATTTCCTTAATTTCGAGTGGAGTTTACGGGTTTTACCTATTACTCACCTACTATAACCTGTGGCCCAATTGTTTCCCAGCTTAAAAAACTAATTTGGAGAAGTATAAACAAACCTCCATGGGAAGACCTTGATTGATCCTTGATTGAGTCTGACGAATCCGTGTGCCTCCTACACTCCCCAAAGCTTTAGGAAATCATTTTTTCCTCTTTTGAGATATCCTTTATCTCTCTAGTGATATCCTTGTGTATGTTGATGGAGGAAGATTGTTGAGGTCAGGACAGGATGGATCTGGAGGACAGTTCCACTTGGAGTTGGAGAAAGACTCAGGTTGTAGTTTTCCACCTTTTATTTAGCTTACATCAATAAAGAAATGTTGTTTTATTCCTGATATTTATCGTGTTTATGCATTGATCCATATTGTGATTTGTTTATAAATCTTATATTAATGCGTAATTGTTCATTTTCTTATATGATCTAACGTATATATCATGAATATGCTTTCCGTTACTATTGTTGTATATGCTTTGCTTGGATAATTTACAGGTTTCAAAGGAATCGAAAGAAGCAGAGTGTTTGAACCCTGTGGGATCTACCCAAACGTAGGACCTCTTTGTAAGGACACTTCTTCCCAGTTCAGTAGTTAACGCATTTAAGTTGTTTGTCTGTGCATTTCTTGTTGTTGTATGCCCTTTGCTCTGTTGGGGTTTTCAACCCAAGACCTTAGGGTGTTCCCACCCACAACAGACTTGAACATGATCACACACTTATTTCGCTTTATGACACAACATGCAACACTGAAAACACATGAACAAAATACTTTCCTCAATGCGACAACATTGCAATAACTCACTCATGTGTAACACTAAAGATACAATTTGCGACAATAGTGCATTAAACTTTGGGAATGAGTGTAAAACATGTGTACATGAATAGTATGACTCATCAACACCAAATTTACCCCTTGAAACAAGCCAAAACTCCACTTATTGTGATAAGCAACACTTCCCACACCAAAGATGACACTTGCGATATGAAAAGAAAAGTGTGAATGAGACCTACAATATGAAAATGATGATGAAATCAACACACACCAGGGCCAATATAACATGAAAATGACACTAATTAAAGTGAAATCAAGCAAAAGTGATAGTCAAAAACAAGAAAATGACACTTTCAGAGAAGAAGGTACGCAAAAGCGACAGTGTGAAAAACTCACTAAAATAGGAGTACAAACATAGCCAAAAGAATAACAATGTGCACTAACTATCGACATGAATTGAACATTGCATAGGCACTATCTTGATGGACTGTGATAGGCCTGTTCAAGCTTGCGTGAAGGAATGCACTCATGAATTCATTACAGACTGAGAATGTGTGAGCAGGTGACTTCAACACTTACAATCCAAGAAGGGAGCTCAAATAATTAACAGAGTATCAACTGACCAAGGAGTGACTAGGACATGACCGATCGCAACATCCACAGTAGGATCCAAAATTCAAGTAAAAGAAAAGTTTTGGAGGGTGTTTGTCGCAGTGACAACACTTGGCGACACACTGGTAGAAGTCTAGCTTCTTTGCCTTGGTAAATTCTTTGTGCAGGGTCTAGCTCTTCAGGGAGTATTGATTCATCATTCAGATTACTCAAGCTTCCCCACTTACTCTGTATGTAGACATAGTCCCCTTCATTCCTTCTCGATTGAACACAAGCATACATTGACCAGTGATATCGCAATGTTTCAAGATAGGATAAGGATAATGTAGCGCGCGAGCTTTAGATTTTCAGAGTATGGTTTTTCATATTTGGTGTTGCTCCACTGCCAGCAAGCCTGGACAGTAACCCGGTGGAGTCACTTTAGGAACACAAACATCAATCCGTGGCTAATGATCCTGGATAGTACCCTGGAAAAGTTGCTTGCTTCACCTCCCTGTGCAAAAATCCTTTCTTGCCTTTCACCCTTATTTTTTTATTTTATATAAGACTGTGCATTGACACTTATTCATTTCATGGGCAGAAGAGGGATTCTGACTTATTAAGAGTAGAAGAGGTTGTTCCTTCATATAAGTATGTATAAGACCTATGATATTAGTTTTCTCATTTAGATTTTCCCCTTGTCCTTCTTTACTTGATTAGATCAGCATGGAAAATACTGAAATGTAAAGAATCGAGCATAGGCATGGAGTTTCTAGAATAGAAATGGATATCATGGTTTGAAACATATCTTTCCTCATGCAAGGATCATATTTTCTGTCAGAACATCATCAGCCAAAGGATAACCAAGATGAATAAGAAGTACTAAAGGTTAGCCAAATGTTGCAGTGTCACAAGCATTCTTCTATTTTTCCACATTGTCTTTTGAGCCAAAGGGAACATCCTTCATGTGATGTCTTATTAAATAAAACATGAAATAAGAGACAAGACGCAATAAGAAAACCAAAATCAAAGGAAAAAAATGGGGGGCTAAACCAAAAATATAATGTGAAACAAAAGCTAAGAAACAAACAAAATACTATGGAAGTTGAGTGTAGGATGTGTGTGCAAGGGAAACTAATATGAAATTCAACCTACTCCTAACCTAACCAACTATAATTTCAATATAAAGTGTAATGAAACTTACATTGAAGGCACTATAGTTGTCCCTGGCCTGTAATCACAAAGATATGACTAATTAAAAATGATATAACGCAGTGTGCAACAGAAAATATAAGAGCTTCAATAATTTGCACAATAAAGAGAATGTCTTGCCTGTCAGTAGCAAGATGTTTCACAGTCACTACTTCTACCCAACTTGCAATCTTACCTTTTTTATGAAAATTACGAACAGAGAAACCTCGAAAACTTCTTGTAAATGCACCTTCATTTGTGCCATCCTTCTTAGCAAGCATGAGAAAAGAAAAAAACTTGCTAGTAGCAAAATGGCTTGCGAGGTAAGATTGCTCCAACCATTTAGTGATTGGATTGTAAAATTCAAAACAATCCTCGTAAAAACCTTGAATTCCTTGAAGAGATGAATTTTCAATTAAAGGCACGGTATTAGGATGAGAACCTTGTGAGGGAAAATGAATCTAATCATATTTAGAAGGATTTTCAAAAGAGTGAGGACCTGACATAACCATCAACAAAGGTTGATGTGCCTCAACTGCTTGACAAGTACCCGAATAGTGAGATGTCCAGCCATAAGAGTCAAAGGATATAGGACAACTGTCAATGGATGTGTTGATGGGAAAATAGTGATTTGAATGACAATCATCAAAGACAGAATCATGATCAGATGAGATGAATAAAGCATCACACTCCCAATTAGTAGCCAACAAAGATAAATTGATTTGAACATTTCTGTGAATGCTCTAAATAATAAAACTAACATCCTCACATGTCGAATCTGACAAACCATTTTCCTATAACTGGTAACAAATTGTACAAGCATCGTCATCATCGAAAGGATTTAAGAGGAATGCTAGTATAGAAAATATATGAAACGAGTTAGGATGCAATGGATCAAAAAAAGGAACTTGATTCAAAAAATGACTTAATAACTTTCTAACACTCAAGAGGTTTTTTAGTGTTATCCAGACATCCATAAGAGAGACTAGGAGTTGATTATCCACCATATCACTCAACAAATATGAATTATTTGGCCAAAGATAATCTTCAAATTGATAAGCCTCACAATTCTACATATTCACAAAAGGTATACACTCTAAACCTAGATTCGATACAAGAGATTTGCATGGGGATGGATTCATTACAGTGGTATGATCTAAAACTCAATCTCCAAAAATAGGAAAATTGTAACGAGAAATCCTTAAATCCATCAAGAATGAGTTTGCATCCAATGAAAAAATATCAATGAAAGTATTTTGTGAGAAAATACAGATCTGACATGGTTCAAGAATTTCACTAGGATCGTGAGAACCTGACATAACCATCAATGAGAGTTCAAGTGTCTTGATTTCCTGACAAGTTCCAGAACTTTGAAAAGATAGATAACAACATTTTTTAAACTGAGTCAGATCACAAATTGCATGTGGACAACTACCATCGGTTAAGTTAACAGGATCATTATTATTTGGATGGGAATTATCCTCATCACTGGTTTGATCATATTTTAATACTTCAACAAACAAATTACTCAAGCTATAAGATTCGTCTTATCACAAATTTGAAGATGTATGAATATAAGAAATCTCACGAGCTAACTGATTCAAAGTTTTTTCCCCAAGCAAAATAGGAGACAATAAGCAATAGAATGGATACTCTAGAATTTCATTGCTTTCTTCTTCCTCATGGATAATCTCACTACTTTGTGTCAATTGAGAAGTTAATTCATCAGATGAACAACTTGAAGATCATGGAGTATATTCATTGCAAGTTGGTGCATTAAAAACAGTAGGGAATAAGGGATAGGGAGGCGAAGAGGAAGAATTGTTCACAAGTGAATCTTCTTTGACCGAAACAAATTTGAAAACTAAATCTTTCGAAACAAAATATTCTTGAGAAATTGAAAGATCAAATGGTGCACTTCATCATTCATCATCATATATATTAACAGAATCATCCTCATCAGAATGATTATCTACAAAGACTTCAGATTGATTATGATAATTGATTACATTTTGTTTACAACCGGGATTATGAGATTCATCATCATCCAATAGTGAGGCAACACCATCTTCACATGGAGGACTCTGAAAAAGATAAGAAATATCGAAAGAATCTTCACCTTCCTTCTGCTCTACCTGTGAAATGTGACTACCTTGCACCTGTTCACTACTTGGATTTGGAAGATATTGATTAAGAAGATTGAAGGCCAAGGGGTAATGAGAAAGAGATGGTAAAGGATGATAGGTATCGAAATCAGATTCAAGATTTAAATTATGAGTAATAATATCATCTTGAGGAATGGATAAATTGGTATTCACAATAGGCTTCATGAATTATTCTAGGATTTCCTCCATGGGATCTGAATCATGAAAAGTAGAAGGAGGATGAGAAGATGGATTAGGAATTTGATTTTTAGATTTCCCAAATTTATTATCATTGCAAATAGGCACCCACATCAGAACTGAAAAAGGAGGAGGACAAGGAACAAAAGGAATAGAAGGTTAATCCTCTGAAATTAGGAGTGTCTCATGGCTTACAAGAGTTGGGGAAGTAGAAACATCAGGTGGTTTGGTTTCACCATTCAAAGAGATGTGAACCAAACGCTCAGAATTTTATTTGAATAAATCCCAATCCGTGTCTTCTTCAGGAAATTCATAACAGAGGTGAAGGAATCGATTAGAGAAGTCCTTAATTGATTCATTAGGCTTAATTCTTAGTTGGTTAATCCTTTTATAAACATATAAGTGATCATATCTATCAAATGTTAAATGAATCTCCTTGATGAGGTATTCAAGAGAATGAATGGAAGCATGTGGTAGAGCGTGACACCATCAGCTAACTCGACCTTCAAGGGTGAGGCAAAAGAGAATACAGCCACATATTCATAATCAATTTCATAGTATTCACAAAACTTAAGGAAAAGATATGCATGCTCAGAAATGGATGTACCACCCTTACCATCAAAATTGAATTGAGACAATTCATGGAGACACTCATCGGGGATTGAAAGTTCACCAGGGAACAAGTTAGAAAAACACCTTGGGAGTATGATTTGAGGATGAGCCATTTCAGAAAAGAGATTCAAAATATACTCAATGGGCACAACTTGTCATCCATCACTCCTTCTAGCTCCATTTTTTGATGGTGTTGGAAATCTATCAACCAAGGGGATCTCCCCAATGTCAATTCCCAATTAAACCTCATACCATTTGGAATAGGAGCCCCATATAAAGTATCAGCCTGACTTCCATATATTCTTATAGATTTTCCTTGGCTACAAAGTTCAAAACAAGAGAGTAATGCACAGATACTTTCAGATGAGCAATTGAGTATGCCTTGTGAAATGTTCAGTTGCGGAAAGTATCAAGGTCCTTCTACCAAAAGGGAAGTTAAAAGTGGGCCCTTTAGAGACAAGTAATAGTACTAATCTAGAAAAGGCGCACAAGCATATAAATATGGATGAATCATTGATAAACCATCAAAATATTTCACAAGGAAGCAACGAATGTTAAGGAAAATACAACACACCTTCAACAAGATAATTACCAAAGCCACATAAATAGTTCAATTTCCTTCGTACAAATGAAAGCAACATACATAACAAAAATTCAAAGAATGGTCTTATAATATTCACGACATGTGCATGAAAGTGTGTTGGCTCAACGAGCTTCTAAATTAAGTAAAAGTTCCAAGATACATCAAGACAATGAACACCACTAACCCCAATAGTGGAGAATTAGAGCAGTCATTCGCCCCTCCAAAACAACTATATTCCTCCCCAATGTCTGGTAGGAGGATCCAAGGTTAAAATTCCATTACATGATTAATGAGGGTGTATATAGAACAAAGGGGGTGATCCATCACCTCCCTTGTGACTCTTTGACTACCCTCATGATTGTTTGACTTCTCAATGACTTTTCAACTTCCTACATGAATTTTCACATTACATGGATGACTCTTGTACTTCCACTTTACATTACATTTCTCCAATATTGAATTTAAATAATCCACAAATGATGTGGAAAATGATGACTCATGATAGGAAATTACACGACACTGATGGCATGGACTACATGATGATGTGGCATTGCCAAGTTGTCCTTCTTACGACTTTTTCTTCAATAAAAGATGTATCCAATACTTTGCCTTCATGAGAGATATATTTTGTTCTTCATATCTACCCTCCAAAGGGTTTTTAATTAGTATGGGTTCTTCATGTGGTCCTGACCTTTGATCTTCTATTGTACTCTTTTGTTCCTTCATCTTCTTTCCTGATGATCATCTTATCTCTTCAGCTTCATAGGTGTCTTCTAACATGGTCTCCTTCTCCTTTTCCTCCGTCGTCATCCTGCCATGATAAGATAAAGTACCTACAACTAAAAACCACTCATGACAATCTGACATTAGCTTGAAAAATCCTAATCTAACATGTTTCATGAAATCACCAGTCAGGGTTGGAACCAGGTAAGTGATTAATTGCTTGAATCAAGGATTGCACAGCTACAAAGGCCAAGGTCCGGGACTAAGGCTTGAGACTACGTAATGTGCAGCTCATGATGCTCAAGGTCAAAGGATTATGAAATTGATGGGTTTAAGAGCTCAAGGTTGAGGCTTGAGGCATGAGGTTACCCAATGCGCAGTTCTGAGAGGAAAGACCAGGTGACTGCGTAGTTGAGGGGCTCAAGAGCTCAATGTTAAGGTGACACTAAAGATACACTTTGTGGTGACAGTGACGACACTTGTGTGATAGTGCATGAAAATTTGGGAATGAGTGTAAAACAAGTCTACATGACTAGTAGGACTCATCAACACCAAATTTACCCTTTGAATCAAGCCAAAACTCCACTTATTGTGATAAGCAACACTTCCCATGCCAAAAACGACACTTGCGATATGAAAAGAAAAGTGTGAACGACACTTGCAATATTCAAACAACAATGAAAGTGACACATGCTAGGGCCAATATAACATGAAAACAACATTAATTAAAGTGAAATCAAGCAGAAGCGACACTCAAAAACATGAAGACGACACTCGCAAAGTCAAAGGTGTGCAAAAGCGACATTTTGAAAAACTCACCGAAATAGGAGTACAAATGCAGCGAGAAGAATGACAATGTGCACTAACTTTTGACATGAATTGAACATTGCACAAGAACTCTCTTGATGAATTGTGTTAGGCATGTTCAAGCTTGCATGAAAGAATGCACTCATGAATTCATTATGGACGGAGCATGTGTGAGCAGGTGACTTCAACACTTACAATCCAAGAAGGGAGCTCAAAGACTTAAAAGAGTATCAACTAACCAAGTACATGAAAAATTTTGGAGGGTGTTTGTCGCAGCAACAACAATTTGTAAGTTGGTGCTCACAGAGGATTAGCCAGAAAAGAAGGCTAGCTAAGTTATTAAGTGTTTTCCAACTACCAACATGTAGGAGTAATAGGGGAAAAAGACATATCTAATTCTCTAGGAAACTACAAACATTCTTATATTTGTAAATGCAAGTTTTCGTAGTTTTTCATGTTGGGTATTTCTTCTAGATGTAAATTGTTTAAATCTAGAAGCAATGTCCAACATTCTTATATTGTTACAAAAAAATTAATTGAAAACTAAAGTATGCTTAATCCTGGACAGATGAGTGCACCCAATCCCATAGAAACAATTCAAGAAAAAATAGAAGAATACCTACACTTCAAAGAAATCTCCATGAGAATGGCTTCTCATATCACCAAAGCAATGCTAAAATAACCTATATTTAGGCCATATAAATTTAATGATTTTACGTATTCTTTTTTTGTCACTCTTAAAAGAAAAATAAGCTCCTTATTCTTTAGCCCCAAGGGTTAGCTCAATTGGTTGATTCCTCGTTGTTAAAGCACCTTTGCTAGTGACATGCCATGGGTTCAATTCTCTCGACACCCTTAGGGTCAGGCTCCATGGTTGAGCCAGCAAGAAGTGACCCCTTTGGGTGGATTGCTTGGTACAAATATTTCATGGACATAGTGGTCACCGATCTCTGAGGTCCATGAACCACATAGAAAAAATAAGCTCCTTATCCCAGGATGGAGCCACATTTGAGGTTACTTTAGAGGATCTACTTTTGACGTCAATATTAATATTCTTTTCCTATCATGAAATATGGAATGTGTGTTTTCAAAATAAGGTTGAAGGTAAAATATAATATTTATTTAAGCCATGATATATAAAGTATATAGTTAGGAAAAAATAAAATAAGTAATTCCAAAGTTTGTAATTTAAAATAGAAATCGATAAGTCAAAAAATTATTACAACTAATTAACTATATATTCCTAAGAGTACTAGTTGATGAGGCTTTTATATTTTCTAACCTTTTTAAATATTTCTAAAATTTTAATAAGAATTTGTTAATTCCATTTTGGAGGAGAAACAATTTTAGTATTGCATGTTGTGGTTTTCTATGAACAACTTCTAGCATTTGTATTATCATCTTCACAACTGTAAGGTTATATTGTTCTTTTGATAAATTGATCTTCTATGAGTTTAATGCCTTTTTTTTCTAATTGTTTTTTAACATTAATTGCTTTGAGCTAATAAATAAGTTGTGAATGGACTTATTGTTTGATATTAATATGTGCACCTACATTATTCATTTACTATAAGCTTCTTCTTTTCTTTAACAACTAATTATTTCGAAAGTGCAAGAAAGGATTTGTAGTTATGATTGTTTATTTCCTTTTTTAGTCTACTCTGCTGCTAGGATAGATTAGAATATCTTATTTTCAATACTTAGATACATTTTGCATATTCACACCACACCACCTTCATTATCAGTAATGGTTTTCGAGCTAAAATCTAGATGGCTCTCCTATCTTAGATTATGTGAATTATAATTGGGATTTTATACCAAGGAGTACCCCTACTATTGAAAAAGAACTTTACCTGTGTCAATATGTTTGTTATTTGATACTTTCAATATACTTTGAACAAAGTGTGTTTTGGTATTGCACATTGCTTAAGTATTGTAGACATACATATATACATGCATGCATGCATGTAGGTCTACACAAGAACACTTTTAAAGAAAAATGTTACAATGAAAACTAAATTCTATTAACGAATCAAATGGTGAAACATTGCAATATACATAGAAATACAAGTAGATGTCATGGTGGTAGTTTATTATTTAGACTTAGATGTGACAACAATGGTCATTCACAAAAATCTCGTAAGGAGAGGCTAAAATGGTAAAAACTTCCATTTAACATATTGACAAAAGCTTAAGATATAAAATTCCTTACCCTAGGAGTTGAGGTGGTGAAATGAAGAAGGTTGTTGGAAAGCCTAATTTATTTGTCAATTTATGAAGGCCATAACTTTGGCATTCAAACTCCATTTTGGATGTTATAAAATCTTATTCTAATATTTTATGTTTGATAACTCCAATTAGCATAGATATATACACTATTAAATTCACCCAAAAATATATGAAAAGAACTTAAAAAATATCAAAAAATTATAATATAAAAAATATAAATAATAAAATAAAATGATATTGTAATTATAATCAATTTTGGGACCTTCATAAAAAAATAGTAAAGCATATGAACTATTATATGGATAGAAATTTCCCTCGATTGAGGTGGCCACACGCTTGAGTGAAGGTGATTGGACAACACCACCGCCATCCCATCCCCGGAATGATATCATTGGCCCATTTTTTATCAAGTCCAACCCCTAATTGCATAAAGAACTTAATGCCGCATTCTACCAAACTTAATTGTATTTCAACCCCAACTTTGATATGGTATTTGGCTATATTCTCTATTTTTATGTTTCTCTTAACATTTTTATCTACCTATGAGCCACTCCCTCATTAGCAACCTATTGATTCCACCTTTGTTCTAGGGGTTGGTCCAGATCCTTATGACCTAGCCACCCCTTCCTCCTCCTTTTATGATTGTTTGAGTTGAGTTTTCACCTACATAATTTTTTGGCTGAGAGCTTGGCTCCCCCTCAGCCCTTGGTTCTTCACATTTTCAAAATTCAGTTGTGCAACCTAGGAATATTGATCTCGGCTTCCTCCAGCAATGGAATCTCTAGTTTCTAGCATCCTCAGAAAAGAATCACCTCGTCAACCACAAATCCTCTATATTCATCTAGTTATATGAACCCAACCCCTAATATAGATCTTTTGTGATTATTTCTGAGGTGAACATCTTAATCCCAAAGGATTCCTTCAACTTAGCTTTTTCTCTGGGAGCCTCTTTGTTTCCTTGTTTCATTCATTGTGGCTTTGTATTTTTCTCTATTACTTAGCTGAACAATCTCCTCCCCCCCTTAGTGGCTTGTTCTAACCTTTTCTATGACCTTCAACCTACAATGTGTTTCTCCTCTGCTGCCTTCCTTCTCACTCCTTGTTAATATCTTCCCTCCTCAACTTTACGTCACTTGGAACCTCACTTCAATCCACTCATGTTTCCCTTTAATGCCTCTGCCCTTGCACCACATCGCCTTTTTATTTCCTGCTCTGCTCCCTTCTCCCAACATGCCTTGAGAATGAACGAGGAGCCACAAGAGTTCCGCGAATTGTGGTACCAATGATGTTTTTGCTTGATACCGAGCCTTTACTACAGTAAGGAGATTTCAAGCTCTCGCCTTGGAATCTATCTAGATGGATTTAGATCAAGCCACTACAACATCCATGGTTGATTGCAATGCTTTTATCAATGTCGAGATCCTTGTGTCTGTAACTAGGTGGATCCCTGACCCATGACACACTCACTGTAGATAAAATCAATACCTTTGTACTATCGAGCTTCATTAGCACATAAAATCCTTTATGGGTCAAGTGCTGGAAGAAGGCCATGAAGTCCGCAAAGAGATATATAGGCAACTCAATGGAATTTTAGCTAAGAACCACGATATGTCTATGAAGCACCATGATCTGGCTATGCAACTAGGACGTATTGAAACCATCCTTCTTAGAGGAAAGGATATTGCTTCTCCATGAACTATTGTTGCTTTGATTGACGTCTCCACGTCAACATGCTCTTCTTCTGGTTACAATGGCACCTTGAGCTTCCTAAGATAGATTTATCAATGTTTTTGGCCTCTAGTTTCTACACACAACAATGCTGATTTTATGTTGTAGACAAGCAAATATATTGCTTCGGTTTATGCTAACTATAGCATTCTTATATCATGGATGGAACAATACAAAGACATTGTTATTTTTTGGTCTAGAATCATTTTTTTCCACTAGTGGTGTGGTTTCCCAAGTGTAGACCACGATAGAAAAACAGGCATATGTGGTTGTAACTAGTGACACATTTTGAATAATCAATAAAATCTAGAAGATTACAAAAAAAAGGGATAGAACTTTGAATTCCTCTAGATACTTAATAAGTCAAGAATTAAGATAAATTATCTCAATAGGTGTCACTACTTCATGGCATTGTCTAACCATCAAAGTTTTTTATCTTTTTTCACAAAATTGTGTATTTTTGTTGTTTAAAATGCTTTTTTGAATGCATGAATAGATTCAGCATCCCCATAAATTTTTGGGACACTTGAAATGTACACATCATAGAGCTCAAACTTACCATTCCAAGAAAGCTCTACCAAATTTCAAACAAAATCAACTAGAAAATAATGCCAGAAAAGATCAAAAACATCTCATAAAAAACTACCATTACTTCAATATTAGAATAACATGCTCGAATTATCATCATTTTTTATCTTAAATAACGGATTGGTGTTATAAATGTTATCAAATGATTAATTAATATTTAAGATTTAAATATTAAATCTAATTTAAAATAAATAAATTAATACAAATGACCACATATCAAATGTACTGAGAGATACGGTCAAAGTTGTGGTTGTTTTACAGCACGTGGGGATATGATCACTTACAACGGCAAGAGCTAACCAGCCTGCCGTAGGGCATTAAATGACTGGTTAGCTGCATGCCCTTTAACTTTATAACACACCCCATTATTTTTCATTTATCTTGTTATGCGCGCGGGTGCGTTATAAAGTTAAAGGGCATGCGGCTAACCAGTCATTTAATGCCCTATGGCAGGCTGATTAGCTCTTGCCCACTTACAACACCGCCACGAGCAGCGATGGAAACACACGTCGTCCTACACCAAAGGACTCTGCAACACTATAACATGGTACAGTGATGTGTACCATTTCATTGAGACACACTGGCTGCTGTGGTGATAGTTAAAGGGGCAGATTCCCCAATACCTTTTTGATGACACGTGAGTCTAGCTCTTGCTAAAATTATAGGATCTACTCCTGGTGTTATAGAGGCAGCTACGAGAATTGATCCTTGGTCTCCCATAGATTAGGACTGGCAATTACTGATTCACCATGTGGTTAAAAAAAAAACATGTTCAATAATAGTGTTAGTTCAAAACCAATCAAAGTAAAATCCATCTAATGGCACCACATAATCATTGAACTGAAAGCGTATGGACCTCGACAAATTTAGTGGCAGAGCTAGTTTATATTAATAATCACATGCTAGTTTATATTGATAATCACAATATATTAATGGAAAGAGATAATTATATTATATTAATAGAAAGAAATTGAGCTGTTATTTTATTTAGATTACAGATTTTGGAAATATTTTGAAATTTAACTAACCAGAATAAGATCAATTGTTTGAAGCCTCACTTGTTTATATTCCCATAATTTTCAATAGAAATAAATTCAGAATGGTTTTCATATCTATGTGCACAACTATACTTAGTTCTAATATGTGTGATCATATCTTGTCTCAATGGATGTGATTGCCCTTGAATCAAAACATTACAAAGCTCTTTCACCTAAGCACTATGACCTCTTTTATTTAAATGGTTAGATTTATGAGTCATTGAGCCTAGAGGCTCATTCTACAACTTAGTATGATGTGTAACCTTGTCTGTCAGTGATCAAAGCTGAAATTTTGCTCATATAATCAAAGTTGAAATTTAGCTAATATCAACCCAAATAAAAATAAATAAATAACTATACAAAATATTTAATTAATATCAATATAAATAAATACCTATACAAAATATTGAATAATATCCATTCAAAAATTACATTTGAAAAATTAAATCGACATAAATTTTAAAAATAAAGTACTAATTCAACATAACAAAGGTGATGGTTGACATCAAATGAGAAAATTCAAATAATAAGCAATAAGATTTTTTATATAATAATATAAAATTTCTTATTTATAAGTGAATGAATTCACCATCCTAGTGACTAAATGATAAATATAATGATATGATATTTTTTTATATCTGATCATCAATTAAAAACAAGCATATCGACTTTTCTACTTTTCAATGAAAACATGCATCATTATTTGTGTATATCTAATTATCAATAAAAACATGCTTGTATCTATAAATACAAAGCAATAAAGAACCAGTAAAATAGATCAATAAAGAACCAGATTTAAATTGAAAAGTTATGATTTAAAAAAATATATAAACGTTATAAAAAACGGTCTCGCCACCTTTTCTTTATTTCCTTCCTTCTCTGCGTGACTCGCCCCTTCTTGGTTTTGGTGTTAAGGTTGTTTACCCGCGGAGCTTTTCTTCTGATCAGATCGCTAAGGTTGTTCCCTACGTTTTCTTCTGATCAGGCAGCTTTATTTGCCATATTGTACAGCGCATAATATCAAAAATATCAAGTTATAATTCCTTTTATTCACTGGGCACAGAAACCATGTGGAGGAAATCCTGCAATTCCGGGTATTTCAAGCTACGCAAGTCATCGCAAAAGTGGTAAAGCATCTCTCATCCTCCTGCAAATTAAATTTCATCGGAATCTTGATTAATGGCTGGCCGCATTCTTGATGAGAAAAAATATATTTGGCACCACAGGACTGTAAGCGGTGATTCTGTCAAACGATACGTGATGGAAGCCAGCGATCATCTTGTGGAAAAGCTGCTAAATGATCATCGGCATCATCATCATCCTGCACACAACGGTGAATGGGAGCCATTGATGATGGACGAGGGCGTTGACATCTCTCACAAAAATCACACAGTTCGAGGGACTCGAACCTTCCGCCTCCCCCTTTCCGCCTTCGAAGGACTCGCCAACACTGTAAACACTGCTAAGGCAAGATTATCATGATTTAATTCAAGAATTCTCTAAATCATCAAGATTATCAAGATAATCCAGAACCCTATTTCCCTAAATTATCAAGATCAATCCAAAACCCTGTTTCCCTAAATTATCAAGATGAATCCAAACCCTATTCCCTAAATTTCTGGAATCTTTTTCGATGTGGTTATTTTTTCGTAAGATTATTTAGCAATTTGGTACCAATTTTGCAGGTCAAACACCTTTCGTCTAAAAACTAAACATTAAATCATGAAATCATAGATATATTCTTAAAGTTCTTATCTAGATGTTTTGTGATTTTTTTTGAATATTTGTTGGTCGATCTTTGTGCTGAAAGTTGCAGAAGAAATTGTAAATACGTTGTTGTGCAGTGGTTTAAGTATTTGAATAGTTTTGAATATTTGTCGGTCGATCATTGTGCTGAAATTCGCAGAAGAAATTGCAAATACGTTACTGTTAAGTTTGGTGGAGTGGTTTAAGTATCTAAATATTTTAAAGATCCCAAGAGCAATCTCCTTACTGGTTACTGTTTACCTGTATTGCGTCCTTTAAGATTGGTTTGCAGATCAGTTAACTCTATTGCATTTGTTACCCGAAAGCCATATATCTGTGTGTGTCGATATTCAATTAATTCCTTTTCTGTGTCACCAGGTTTGGGATCCGGCCTTAGTTGAAGGAAGCAGACTGCAAGCAGATCTGGTGAAAGACGTTGATATCGTTTTCTTGGCATTCAGCAAATTGGCGGGTCACCATATCTTACGCGGCAGAGAGTTTCTCGTCTACGAAACACGAAAAGTCATTGATGATCGAACATATGTAATTACCAAGCTACACACCACTAATATACAGATTTAAGATTGGATCTATCTCAATTTTCAAAAATCTCTTCATTCTTTCCATTTTTTCTGAAATGTTCAGGTGACTTTTTTCAATTTATTTAGTTTTTCAGGTAATTTAATTTCCTAGTTTTTTCAAGATTTTGATTTCGCCAAATTTTCCGAGTTTGGAGCTCTTCAAATCACTCGGTTTTTCAACTTTCTTATACAGCTGTTTTTTTGTCTTTGCTTCACTGGGCATCCAGATTTCTGAGATTTTCAGGTCACCTAGTTTTTCAAGTTTTCGGAGCTTTACAGGTCAACTAGTTTTCAGAGTTTTTAAGGTTACCAGTTTTTCAATACTCACACCCATGATGCAGCCGTATGACTACTAAAATTTGGTCAGCAATACATACTTTAAGGCATTCTGGCTTTAACCTTTAAACCTGAGATTAAACATCTTGGTTTTAGTGTTTAAATCTGAGATTAAACACATGCTCTAAAATGTATACTTTTAATGATTAAGTTTATTCAATTTTATAATATTTTATAATATTTTAATAATAATAATAATAATCTCATTTTAAGATATATATCAAATTCAAATTGGCCTATAAGATGGTCTTTGTTCTTTGTTTATGGGACAAGAGATTCATCTACAATACTTAGTTTCCGGGACAATAGATTTATCTCTACACAATGAAATGATTTTATGAAGAAGTCTATACTTCTTTCTAAATTTGAACTTGCTATTTCTTAAAAAAAAATACATGCTCTTAATTATTAGATCCCTCAAACTATATATAATACCACCATTGCAATACTGTAAAAGATTATAAATTTTACAGTACACCAGTTTTTTTAAAGATTTTTCACTCATCCAGTAGTTTAAATTTCCAAAATTTTAAAAATTTTCTCCTATCCAGTTGTTTAAATTTCCAAAAAAAAAATCAGATAAATTTTCTAGATGTTGCTGATTCCACTTGCAACATTATAATTTATAACAAATAATATTTAATTGAATTTATGTATTGTAATGCAGGTGGTTGGCGTGGCTTCACTGCCAAAACAGTTGGGAAGAGCAGTATTAGCAGAGAACAAGAGGCGAGTGCGGGGAGAGCTTGAATTGGGTTGGGTCATTCAAGCGCTGGAAGACAACAGATCCTGCAATCTCACTTTTTCAGTGCAGGTATTACATAAAACTGGTAGTTATCAAAATCAGTGTGGATCTTTTTTATTAACCTGAGAACAATCTTGGATCTAAAAAAATAAAGAGATGTAATATTGGAATTATACTTTTTTGTTTTTATCATAAATTTTTAATTATTTTGAAAAAAAAAAAATCCCATTTATATACGCCTTGCCTTACATGATTTGCAGGTGAATCCCCGTGGGTGGTGGCCAGGGTGGTGGGTGAAGAAGCGACGCTCCAAACTTGTCCTGGTGGTCAATCATATCTTCATCTTGGCTGTTAATAAATGGATTGAAAGTCTGTCTCCCTGAAGTTTCCCTGTTAATAATATTTGGGAAAATTATTTTTTCTGCACCATTTGAATGTTGTTTAAATGGCCGGCAAATGTCATTGTGCCTAATGTCAGCCTGAAGTTTCTGAATGAATCATGGAACAATATTTGGGAAAATTCTTTTTCCTGAACCATGTGAATTCGTAGATTTGAATGCTTTGTTTAAATGGTCGGCAAATTTCATATTGCCTAATGCCACTGTAATTCGGTCTCCAAACTCCAAAACAAAGAGAAGGTATTGACAAATTAACAAATTAGAGCGGAAATTGTTGCTGGTATCATTTGTTTGAATTTTGCCTGCAACCAAAATTGATTTTTCTTTTTTCTTTTGATGTCCTCAATGATGATGTTGGTAATCAAAATTACAGTTTTATTAAAAATATATTTTATTAATTTACTTAAAACTTTATGATTTTAGTTAAAATTATATTTTTTTCTGGAAAAAGTCACAGAAGTGTGGGAAGAGGAAAAAGAGTGTATTTTTTGTTTATCCGGAAAAGTGGAAACAGAAAAACATTTAATTTTAGAATACCAGGTCTATAAAGACAAATGAAAGTTGGAAACAGAAAAACATTTAATTTTAGAATACTAGGTCTTTAAAGACAACATGAAAGTTATCTGACAGCTATTGGGATAATCTATTTAGCAAGGGGTTTGTGGAGAGGTAGCTCTTGGGATAATCTATTTAGCAAGGGGTTTGTGGAAAGGCTGAGAGCATTTCAGAAAAGCATTTAATTTCAGAATGCTAGGACTTTAAAGACAACAGCTCTTGGGATAATCTATTTAGCAAGGGGTTTGTAGAGAGGCAGATAGCATTTCAGAAAAGCATTTAATTTTAGAATGCTAGGCCTTTAAAGACGACATAATCTATTTAGCAAGAGGTCTGTGGAGAGGCTGAGCATTTCTTGTAATACATGGACCAGATAAAAAGCAATTTGTCCATTTTCTTTCTTTTTTTTGTTTTAGTTTTACAATCTGTCTCTTTTCATTCTTTTTTTTGTTTTAATTTTATTTAAACCTATCGTTCACTATTTGTGTTTCAAACTATTTAGATTCAAGTCCAAACATATTGACATTTATAATATTTATGAAATATTAATTCTACCAAATAAAATAATAACAACTATAGCAACTATTTTTATAACTAGTAAAATATACTTATTACTTAAAAAAATATAATTTTACTTAAAATATATTTATTAAAAAATTTGGAAATAAAATTATAATTTTTTAAAGAATCATAAAAATCAATCACCATAAAATCTTATAAATGGTACATAAAAATTTATAAAACGTATTACTTTTATATTCAAAATTATAATTTGTATTTATTATTTATACTATATGTATATATTTAAGTTGAAATCAACCAATATTTACAAAAATAAATAATGCATAAAAGATAATATTTACAAACTTGTGATAATTTAAAAGAATAAATAATGCATTTTTAAAAATATTAACAAAAATTGCATCCTTCGTGTAGAGTTATATCGTTTTTATTTATAAAAATTTTGATTTTTGTTAAAATATATGTTTATAGTTTAATATTTATAATATTTTTTTATTAATATTTTTAACTAGGAAAATTTAAAATATGAAAATATAATAATAATGAATGGGGTTTATATCTTTTTTATTTATAAAATTTTGATTTTTATTAAAAATATATATGTTTATAAGTTTAATATTTATAATATTTTTACTAATATTTTTTAATTAAGAAAAATTATAATATAGGGAAAATTGATTAATATAATATTGATTATTGTAAAAATTTATTTAAGTGCAGTGTAATTATTGATTATTTATAATATTTTTTTATTAATATTTTTAATTAAGAAAATTTATAATATGAAAATTTATAATAATATTGATTATTGTAAAATTTGTAAATGTGAAATATGTGAAATTAAGAAGATTTAAGGATGTGAAATATGTGAAATTAAGAAAATTTAAGGTTCAAATATTTTGTTTATAGTCTGGCATGATCTACGCTATTACATGTTCCTAGATTGTAGTTTTGCAAGCCAAAAGTTTAATGTGAAATATGTGAAAATTAAGAAGATCTAAGCTTCAAATTTGGACCTTTTGTTTACGGAGAGGAGGTAGACCTAGGTTGTTACATGCTTCTAGATTGTGTTTTCTCAAGCCAAAGGATCTTATAAAAGGAAAAAAAAATTATTATTAAATCATTTATGCTCTCTCTCTCTCTTAATTTAAAAATATATTTTTTATTATTTTAATTGAAAAATAAACAAATAATAATTAAAATTAAATAAAATTTTATTTTAATTATTTTAACATAAATTATTAATATTATTTTCTTTTAATTTTAATAATCTTTTTAATATATTTAATATTTATATAATATAAAATATAATCAATGTAATTTAATTTAATTGGAGAATAGATGTTGACCCATCTTTCACAAGCTTCAACCTAAATGCCAAGTTCTCTTCCTTCATTTGCACAATCACATAGGTAGAACGCTACACTCCTTCGTGGCATAAGTGAGAATCCACATCGTTCTTTACATCTTCATCTCTACATTCTTTGTATTCTCACCATGCTAACATAGTGAGTTCTTCGACTCGTCACCAACTTCCTGACCATAGCCACTTGATCCTTCATTTTGGGAGACCTTGGGCCCCTCTATGTATCACTACCTCCATGTTGTGATCCAAACATGAATGCTTACTACCTAATAAATGGACTTGACCTTCCCAAAATTATGTGATCAACTTCCACCATATTATCTCAGCTGTTTCACTTGTGACATCTTCACTCCCCAAATCAATTGTTGCACAATGTGGTGAACAAAAAATCAAAACTTTGATAACAATTTTCATGACCCCAGAGGACCCATACAAATTTGGGTGTCATGTGGACCATAAAGTGTGTCACCACAACCATTCTAGCTTAGTGGTATTCCCAAATAGAGGATACATAGCCTAGACTATACCTCTCTAACATACTTCTTGGTAATCTTTGTCATTTTAAACATGTACACATTTATAAGATTTAACAAAGTTTCCAACACACATCTCAACAAACAGACACTAGAGTTTTTGTACTCAAGAAACACGAACCATGTCTAATGCCCAGCCCAAACAATCATAATAAATAAGATTAAAATTGTATACAATAATTTGGGCAATAGCCAATCGCTAAGTTTACAATTGTACAATGTGAATCCCTCGACACAATCATGCCACAAGAACCCTCCACATACACCCACTCAATTACACAACTTAAGCAATGTTAGCCACAAACTTACTAAAGGAAATAGACTTCACTTGTTATGTGACTATACACAGCACCACTCGTGAATTACCATGTGACTTGCGATGTGACCTGCGACACTTTGTACACCCTCAACCTCCAGTTGCTCTTTGATTCATATGAGCATGTTGTGTGTTGTACTACATTATTTGTTCTCCTTTGTCTCCCATCATGTCACACCATATATATAGGTGTTGGCCTACCACCGAATGGTCATGTGAATAATCTATATGACAAACCCCAAATTTCACTTATGATGGCACTAGTATCGTGCACTCTTCTACAATTTTTTTCTATGTACCTAATTAAATGCATGTGCATGCACCATCTTATGCCTCATCATGAAATCCTTACTCGAGCAAGTCGCACACCCAAGATGACATGTTGTGCCCAATGTAAGTGTGGAGCATCCCAAATATCTTGGTTTGCTCCTTGTGGGTGTCACAACAACCCCAACTTCCATATCATCATGGAGTCACCCGTGCCCATCAAGTTGCAAGCCTTATAATTTCCCTACAAGAAGAATATGGGTTTGATTTGAAGGACAAATTACATAACTATGGGAGGAACATAGGCATCATATCAAGGATTAGAAAAATACATGTGGGGTTCTTAGTCCTATTCATGATTTAGGGACAAAAAATATGGATAAGATGACCCAGTTGATTGATTGAGCCCCTCATGCACACCTAACTGAATCTTCTATTTTCATACTTGTGCTAAATGTCATGTGATCTCACCCTTATCCTCATGCAATGGTTGGTATTGTGCATGCCTAATTGATCCATGTGCCATGTTGACCAACTGAGCCTCTTTTTCACACTTAACTAACTTACCTCTTTGATTTCTTGTGCTCATGTGATCTTGCCCCTCTCCTTGTGTGATGGTGTGTCATGCCTTGGAATCATGCACTCATCCCTAAATTTCATCTACATACCCAAGTGAATGACCATGCATGCACAATATCACCCACTAAACCAATCTTGACCAATGAAGTGCATCTAGTCCATCTCACTTGTCATATTTGTAGTCCTTGCTTGGGAAAGTCTATTAGGTATGCTCACAATGTAATTCCCAATGTAAGTGTGAAGTACCAAAAATATCTTGGTTTTCTCCCTTGTGGGTGTCATGGAAACCCTAACATCCATCCCATCATGGAGTCGCCCACACCCATCAAGTTGTAGGCCTTACAATTTCCCTACAAGAGGAATATGAGATTTGATTTTAAGGATTAGTCACATCACTATGAGAGGTATGTAGGCTCAATCTAAAGGATTAGAAAAATACATATCAGGCTTTTGGTTGAAGTCGTGATTAAAGGAGAAAAAATAAATATCTACCCAAATAATAATACTATTTAGGTTTATAATCTAGGTATACCATCAATACAAGCCTTGTAAAATGGATCTTTAACTAAACAAAATAATTTGGGATCTATTTGAATTATTTTTCATGACCATAATTGTCATGAGTTGCAAAACCTTATCATTGATGAGGCGTTGTCATGATTCATTGATGAGTTTTCAATGAGATCTAGATCTAGAATGGTCGAATTGATGTTTTATAAATTCAGATCAAGAAATTAATACAATATGTTGAGAATGGCTTAAACCTTTTCCACCAATTTCTTTGGTATGTCTCTCTTGTGCTCAATTCTTAACATTTTTTTGGTTGGCAAAAAAAGCTTAATCCATTCTCAACATTTTTCTTGTTGTGTTTCGTTTATGCTCAATTCTTAGTAGGATTAAATGTAACAAGTATGTCTCTCCTATCCTATGACATGGTTTTAGGCTACAAATCAAGGAATTCTAGTGTCAAATCCATGGTGTTTTGGCTAATAGGCCATGCCTTAAACCTTAGAGCATGACATAGACCTTGTATTAGAAATATTTTCTATGTGAGAGGAATATAGGGATGACTTCAAGGATTGTGCACAAGAAGGATGGATCTCTTGGCCTAAGCCATTGTTTGGGGTAATAATTTGGGGACTAACCCTTAATTCATTTCTATTTACTTCTTATACCATGCATAGGGCCCTAAACTATCATATAAGTTACTCTACAATATGGAATATTTTCCATACAAAAAGGATTTGGGCTTCATTCTAAGGATTAGGTATATAAACAATATTATTTTTGTATCAAGCAATGGTTTAGGGATAAATATGATGAATTAGCCGTTAATCCATGATATTGGGGATAATATGCCATACATGGGGCATTAATACATGACATAAACGCTCATAATGAATATGTCATTTTGGAAAGGAAAACCTTTGATTTCAAGGATTAAGTATAATAGAGATTTCATCCCTAAGAAATGTCTTTTTAGGTTAATAGGAAATGCAATGAGCCCTAGAACATGACATTGTCCTTACAAAAGGGAATCTTTGTCATACAAGAGTAATGTGGGTCTAATTTCAAGTATTTCTCATAATATGTATGGTTTCCTTGTCCAAACCATTGTTCAAGGCAAAAAACCATGGATTTGTCCCTTCAATAATAATTTTTAGGATAATATGACATGTGCATGACCTTTGACCATGACACAACCCCTATTAAAGGAAAGATGTCCTTATAACATGGATTGAGATCCAATTTCAAGATTGGACATAGTAGGGATGGGTCTCCTCAAATAAGCCATCGTTTATAGCTTAAAACCATGAATGTATCCCTCTAAGTAATGTTGTTTGGACTCATAATCCATGCACAAGACCCTCAACATAATACAAGTCATGTAAAAGGAATATTTTCCCTATAATAGGAAATGGGTAGGATTTCAAGGGTTGGGCATAACATCAAAGGGTTATTTATCTCCAGCAGTGGTTTAGGACCAAAACATATTTATGTGTCCCCTATGTGATCTATATTGGATCATTATATTGTTTTCTATCCATATTGATCCATTCAAAGTGGAAAAAGTGGAGGAATCAATTCACGAGGTTGGTTTTACCAACAGGACCCAATTTGGCAAAACAGGGTCTGAAACCTTCCGAGAGCATTTTGTAACGAATTTTTTTGGGGATAAAACTTTGTCACTCTAGAAACACAATTTTTCATACTATTCTGTTGAAAATACAACAAGAAAAATCTTGATTTAATTTTCCCTTGAATTAAATTAGGAATAAAATTGTAATTCCACATCCCAAGACAACGTGTACGAGTTAACTAAGTTAAAGTTACTTAGTCGGATAAGTTAATTCAAGTTTAGGGTATAAATTGAGTCATGTAGAGTATCTCCTACTTTATAGGAGGCTTGGTTTAGTATATTTTGAGTTGTAATTAATTAATTCAGTTTAACTGATTTAAAGTCAGTTAAACTAGTTCCAACTAGTGGAGGAACTAGTAGGAGGTCTGACAGTGGGGTGTTGCTTATGTGTTCAACTAGTTAACTAATAATTCACTCATAAATAACTCATGCGTGTTAGATCTAAGAGTTACCCAATTGAGATTGGATTTCAAGGGAAATGTACTATAAGTTGTATAATCATCCAAATTGTACATGTGGTGCATGCAGTCAAAGGAAGGCCTATGAGGATTGTGCATTTCCAATTGAGGATTTTCCCTAATTAATAGGGGCTAATTCCCAAGGAAATAGCGCAAGGAAATATGGACTTAGGAAAGTAGAAAATTGGTTAATTATTGGCCTATGCTTGTGTTGATTCACTAAGATGTCTTTTTTTCAGGCAATCTTAATTCCTACATTAATTGTCTACCCGAGGTAAGTCTTTTTATCTCAAGAGTGTCGGCACAATCTATGCAGTGAATTTAGAGGTTATCTAAAGGTAAATCATTGCAATCAGTAATAACTATCTTTTTGACTTAAGTCACACAACTCTTAAAGAAATAACTAAGGGAAAAATAACTCTGAAATAACCCTTAACGCACTCTATAATTTCGTCTACTTATTCCAAACTTAAATGAATCTGAATGTGAATGCAAAGAATCATGCTTGGAAATATTCAAATAGAAATAAAGCTAACTCATTCGATCAAGAAATAGAACTGTAACAATTGAACAACAATGTTAATACATCGCAAATCAGAATTGAACAGCAAATCCTAATTAAACAGCAATCTCGATTGAATGACGATTCTCAATTGTACGACAATTCTCAATTGAATGACAATCAAGCAGATACGATAAATGAGTTCTAAACAAAAACTGTTTTTTGTCAGCAGACCATGGAAATTAATTGACACTATCTCTAAGATCTATGGTATCATAACTCAGAAGGAACAACAATCTATTCTAAAACTAGTATAACCAATCAAATCAAAGCATTATTCAGATACATCACACAGCTAAATATGAATCGAAATGAACTGTAATATGAATTGGAATCGTCAATCCTCACAATAAGTGAAATAATATTAACTGAACATTAACAATCAATAAATATTCAAATAGAAAGATTATAACACAAGAAAGCAGTAGAACTTCTCTTGACCGGGCCCAGAGTCGCCAGAAGCCTCCGCTAAGGAATACTCAGAATATAAGTGAAGCTCAAACACAGTCTTTCATTAATATGAGTAACCAGATTACATCATCACTGAGATAATAATAGGATATGTCTCAAAAAGAATGATTATACATTACATAAGTCTGAACTGAACTTCGTTTTCCTTTCGGCCTTATATATAATAATAAGAGAGAAAACTAGATAAAAGTGAATCCTTAGGATCAGGGGATCCTGAGGATTTCGCAATACATAATATGATTCTGTCTTGAAATAGTATTGGTTTGCCTGGTCTCTCTCTGCCTTGCCTGCGTTGAATGTTTTCTTTCCCTTTTACGACCTGATGTTGCTCTGTCAAATGAACGACAATTGACCAATCCACGTCTTCTGCACACAAGGATATTAAAAAGTCAGTTTCCAGTGCCAGATTTATCTAAATTGTTACCAGTTGCTTTCATCCAACTTTAGTTGTAATTTCTTTTATTTTAGTTCATAAACAGAGATAATCATGTA
Source organism: Pinus taeda (assembly GCA_000404065.3). NCBI lineage: Eukaryota > Viridiplantae > Streptophyta > Pinopsida > Pinales > Pinaceae > Pinus > Pinus taeda. Next base: position 33,993 of record APFE030250798.1, on the reverse strand, counting down.
CGGATAAATACGAAATAAAGTAATTACTGAGGAGAAAATATACCTTTTTCTTGACCCAACATACTCCCCATCTTAACTTGTTGCATGTCCTCATGCAATTAAATAGTTGATGTGTAGCTGAGTTAGGGAGTAGGGAGAATATACCTCCTCCTTATAATGTCTGAAGCCATTTTTCTTCTTCAGTATAATAAAAGTCTGGGTAACATCCTAATCCTTCAAGGTTTAATCACAGTGATACTTATCTAGAGGATACCATATGATTGGAGGCCTATACCGACATCCTATCCATTCAGGTCCTATAGTCAAAATCATATTATTGTATTTATAGAAACGATAGGAGGTGGCTTTCAATTTCCGATATCCAAATGGTTCTCGATTTCTAACAGTAATGTTGGAGGCTTCCCACCTTTGTCTAGCTGCAAACAAGGCTTCTGCCTTAATCTCTTGGAAATACTCATTTCCAGCTTATATGACATCTATATGGAATGGCCCTAGTTGGCCTATAACACCGGCTCATTTCATGAATTGCTTGTGTTTACTCAAGAGCTGCAAGGGTTTGGTTGGTTCTCCTCTCATCCATATGTCAATTCCTTCTTCACACCTCCTAAAGGTATTGTGGGCCTTGGCTCACTTGAGTTGATTAGTAGCAAAAGAGAGAAATGTCTGGAGTTGCACATCCCCTATAAAGGGGCCAGGGTTACTGTCCTTGTCGTCTTCCAGAAACAAATTGTGCATATATAGCTCACAAAGGAGGCATTGTACCTATTCGTTCTGTTCTCTAAAGCATTTGACAAAATCTGGGGTGGTTTTGATTTCCAACGGCTTAGCAGCTTTGATTTTTAGCAGTAAGAACCTTTCTAGGAGGTAGAGGGCATAATTCGTAGTAGGGGCTCTACATGACAAGGTGTCTGAATAGAGAGAGCAAATAGTTTCCAACTGCTCTTGAGCTTTCTGTAATTTCTCCCATGCTTTCTCAACCTTTTTATGTTCAGCCCTGAACTGAGGAAAGGTTTCATCCTCAGTTATGGTCAGTGCTACAAACTATTTCTTTAATTCTTGATGTACCTTCAGGGGCACTACCTCCTCCTTGTACTAGGCTAATTCCTGTTGTGCCTTTAGTAATTCATTCTACAGTCTGCTAATAAATGCTTCTATGATTAAGGGAGTATAGGTAGGTGTTTCTTCAGTTTGGTTTTTTGTTTCTTGGGTCTCCATGGCATTGGTCTGAATAGTAGCTTCAGCTGCCTCTCAAATCATGCAATGACTAATTGGAATGTCCTCTTCAGCATCTGTTTGAATATCAGTATCCATGGTAGGATGGTCTGTTTGGGTTTCTTATGAGAAAACATAAGGGGCCTCGGTTTGCATTTCAACGTCTTCTACGAGGCATGGCTCTGTTTGAGTTTCCTTTGGACAAGCCAAAAGATCCTCAGTTTGGGTCTCACATATCTTCCAAAACAATGTTCTGTCTGTGTGCCTATGGTCTCTTGTTCTACTTTCAAATTTTTGGCTCTAATGGCCTCCTTTAACCATTGCCTTAGTTGCCCAATTATTCGCTTCTGTTTCCTATACTTCTTAAGTGATTTTCTGAGCCTATCCCTGTAAAACTTCTTTATCCTGGGACTTCCAACTGGTGATGGGTTAACTGCATTATCCTCTAGTTCCTGTATAGGTGGTATTATGTTGGCATCAGGGAGGGTTTCATCTGGAACTATATCTCTCGAGGGAGCTGCATCTTCTAACTCTGCCTTATCATGGATTTCTCTTTCAGGAGACCCCAATACAAGAGCGTCTCCTGAACAATTTTCATTCTCCAGAGTTTCTTCTGGGTAGACCTCGTCCTCAGGGGACTTAGAAAAATAGTGTTACCTGGTTGATTTTCATCTACCAGGGTTTCATTTACAGGTTTTTCTTCAGCTGGGGGGTCCACTAGACCGGTGTCTGCTGCCTGATTTCATCCGTTAGTGATATCTTCTTCATGGTAGGTTTTTTTCATGACCAGGGTTGTCATCACAGGTAGACTGGTTAGGGGTGCATTTTGTTCCTCAACATTCCCGGATTGTTCTCTACCTTCTCCAAATATCCCCATGTTTTCCAATACCCTGGCCACTTCCTCCTCATAGTCTTGCAAAGGAGAATTTTGCGGACTTATAGGTGGTGTGCGGGATGGTCGAGCCTCATCTGCTTGAATCAGGATGCTTTGCTGGGCTTTTACTCGCACAGAGCACCTACGCTTTTCTAGGTTTAGGGGCACAGAGGAATTCTTTCTTTTAGTGTTTTTCTTGGACTTGAGGTTCTTGGCCCTTGCTGCTCTGTTACTGTGTTTTCTGGGGGTGGAGCCAAGGTAGGATTTATAACATTATCCCAAGTTAATTGTTATTGGGCCAGTCTATTCATAATGATTAAGTTAATCAATCGGTGATGGCTGATTACTTTGTGTGGGTCCTTGGCTATCCTAACTCGATAGGCGACATCATGTAATAGAGAATTCAAGTAAAACGGAAAATTAATTGAAATTTTCTCTTTTAAAATGGATAGAATTTTTAGTTGACAGGGCTTTACCACATCGTGCCGACTATCACAAGTAATGTATCTTTGCACGATGACAGCCGGTTCTTTCCACAATTGCCTTAACACCGAAGGATGGATCCTTTTTCCTGCACACACCAATTGCTCTCCTAGATCCTGGAATACTTAATCGCATTGTGCATAAGGACATGTTTTTCTATCCATTTGGTTCCTTTAGCCGAAAGTCTAGTGACTTCAGCTATGACTGCTTCAGAAACTGTTATACTTCTGCCTCTAACTGTGGTGCTACCATTCTGCAAATTCTGCAGAAATTCCAACGTCAGCCCTTCATGAAAATCCTGCAACCTATTCAGATATTGCATCCATCCTGTGTGCTCAAGAATTGCACGAGCTTGATCTGATACCATAAGTACTGGCAGTTCATTCCCGATAGCTCTTCCTCCCATGGTTGTTGTACCTATAACCGGTTCGCTTGTATGAAATTGTTTTACACTTCCACAATTCAGAACAATAGCATAAAACCTTACAACAATTAATAGAGAAATGACGATATTTTGGGATTCATTATCATATTTAGTTAAGGCATTGGTCCTGTCAACCATACTTAACCCAGGATCATGATTCTGCATGCCAGCCATAATGGTTTCCATCCTTAACCCAATCAGAAATACTTGCTAATTATTACTCATGCATAATCATCATTCAATCCTTCCCTGGAAGTTAATTCAAATTATTATCACACAATTGTTCTTAACTGTCACAAATGACGTGTGTACGCAGGCCATCCCCCTTCTGACTAGAAAATGGCGTCCACATCCTTTCAGCATGTGAAAAGCAAGCGAAAGCATTAACAAGACATAAATTCCGATAACCAATTCTAAAAACAACGTGTTAATCAATAAAGCAATTAAAGCAAGACACGCCATTAGATGTGAAATGGCCGAAAAGAAATTAAAACGGAGATTTTAATACATTATGTCAAAATATTTTCACCAGAATTGGTGTTAATGACAAAGACATAATTGGCGATATATAGTAATGACGGACGTAAAATGATTGGACAAATTAGAATATAATGAATATATGATATAAATTTACCATGCATATTGGCTTGTAAGAGTGTTGTTCAAATTTGAAAGTTCCCTTTAGAAATGAATCCGTAGGTGATAAGAGCTAAGAGAACATTTGGCAGTGTAAAATGATATCTCAATACCATAAGCAGAGCCACTGGTGCTAGTAGGCATTCATAGCCTTGACAAGGTTGTTTTTTAATCCCACAAATGAGCTAGAGTCCTCCTTTTAGAATGTAAATGGTTCTTCTTTTTCTTATCATAAAGAGACCACTATGCTAGCATGGTGACCAGATAACCATAGTGCCATTCACCATGATATAACAAAGTGATCAGGCTGGCTCGTGATGAGACCCCCTGCCCTTCTGACAGTTTTAAGCATCAAGAAGGTCATTACCTTGGTTTGGTAGCCAAATTGGAATGTCACTTGTTAGATCCTAATGATAATGGTAGGCTGGCTTGTGATGAGACCCGCTATCCTTTTTAAGACAATGTTTGATTCATTTTCTCATCTCATTATGTCCATTTTTCTAGTGGAATTTTTATTTATTAAAGAGAGGGAGGCACATTTGCTCCTTAAGAGTCAGGGATGGTTTAAGAAGTAAAAAGATGGCAATGAAAGTTTATACTCCTATCCCCCATATCATCATGTTAATGAGATTTATCCAATTGACAATGTAAAAACATAAGCCAACATGGTTTGAAAATAATGAATCATTTTATGATGTGTCCAGAGAAGATATGTTTAGTCAGTTATGTAGAAATTTTGAATAATTTAACACATATTCAATGGAGATTATCCTGATCATGTACTATTGTGGAAAACATACACAATACATAAGCTCCTCTACGTTGATCATCAATATAGCAGCATCAATAACAATAAAACATCAAGAGCATTCACACATTAACACAGTATGTATCCCGGGGAAAGCATCTCGCTAAAAACCCCAACTATCTGTATATTAATGATTGAGTCATGTAACATTACAAAGTACAATGCTTATCACAAGCAATCCAGTACCAGCTCCACCTGTTACACACAATACAGCTCAGATCTGAATCAATCACTGGCTCAAATCTCTTCCGCTGCTTGCCTGCCTCCGCTGCTCAATACCTGCACAAGAACCGGTGATGATTCCAAGGCAGCCACGTCTTTCCTTGGCTAAATCACGTGAGAACAAGCTACAATGTGGGCAAACTCATTGGCATACTCAATCCCCTGATTTGTGCAAGATCTGGTGCACAACTATAGTCACAACTGATAGCAAACTGATTCTCTAACACCTGTCCCTGCTGAACTGAACATGCACTGACATGCAACTGAGTTAACTGATGTATTCATTAGTTGTATTATGAGTTAATAACTTGTGAATTAATTAATAACTAATTCACCCAACTCATCTCTAGTCTATTCGCCAGTTAGACTAAATACAACCAGTTTAACAAAGCTAAACTGAACACAACTCCATCAACTGCACCTCCAGTCCACTAAACTCAACTCACTTGAGTTCTAACTGAAGTCCTGCATGCAAATATTAGTCATCCCATAGGTAACCACGTATTTCCTTCTGGGATCTGCATGTACCACATCCGTAGCTCATCCTGAAGTGCTCCAAGAGATAAGACAAAGTTTATAGTCTAAATATTATTATGAGCTAATAATATTTGACTGTTCTATATTTAGACTGAGCAGTCACTCCGCTGTGATCTAAAAATAGAAGTTCATCTATTTTTCCCAACTTGATCAATTATCCATAAACAACAACCTGCAATCCATAGACATGATCCATAGTCAAAATAAACATGTCTAAAAATAGACTTGCGCCAAAAATAGCTTGCGGGCCCACTTAGTGAAGGCGACTCTTTTCACTAAGCTCCATCGTCTTGTTGCATTCTCAACAAGCATTTCTTGTTGCACAGTTTTCAACAGCATGTATAAAAAAGTAATACACCAACCATTGATAAAAGATTTCACCCCACCTGGGCTACATCTCCTTGGATTGGCTCTAAAGGCATGACCCCTTCTCATTATGCTCAAAATTCTTCAATGGTAAAGAGTACATAAGTGTGCTGACAAAAGAGTGGCTAGTTTCCCCTTCAAGGAAACATTCTTTTGCAAAGAACTCTCCACCTACAGTTATTCATGAAACAATCATCAAGCTAAGGGCTCTCAAATCAAGACCCCATACGCCAACTTCCAAGAGAATAAATAGTACTACAATCCACTTGAAGTACTTAAACAAGTCTCTTTCTCCAAACACATATAGAGCAAAGAATAAATAAAGCTACAACATTGTTATAATAGCTGTTTCAGAAAGTACATGGAGGCTAGAAGACCCCTGCAAGGTCATCTCCACCTTCATACTCCTCCATAAACTGAATCAACACTCTAGTTGACCAAAGCACCCATAGGCTTCACTTTACAAAAAGCATATCCAAAAGTGCTCCTTCGCTCCTGAAACCTGTTCCAATGAGTTCAAAATGTCCAAAAATGGCAATCTAGCCTATTTTTGCATCCCATTTGGTCGAAAATTTCCTTAGTTATGACTTATGTCAGTCTTTCCACAATTTTCTCCTCCAAATCTGGCTTCATTATCCGCAATCAAAACTAGTAGTTCCACCAAAATCAGTGGTTCCACCATCATTCCCACCTATCTCGTGGTTAAGGATTGAGTGGTCACATGCAGAGTCGTGGTCCGGTGAAAAAGGCTACAGTTCCACAACCCTGTCAGATATCGCAATTGCCGAAGTCCACCAATGTACAAACCCTTACATCAGGTGCTTTGTGGACCCATCGGGATTATTAAATACAACATATAACATACCGCATCTGGGAACCCCATCGCAATCACAATCAGCGCTTAAACCTTAGGCATGTCAACCTATTATATTGTGTAACAACACCCCGATTTACAGGGATTAATAGTTAGTATTTGACATATAAATGGGGACCCTCGTAAATTTTTAGCTTTTGAACATAAGCGCTAACTCTAAAAATTTGCCTTAAACCTTTAGAAAAGAACCCATACTTAAACTCTTCTCATTGCAAATCACATCTCGCAGTTTTCCATGTAACAATTGTTAACATCCTAAAGAAAATCCTGAAATGTGATATGCAGTAAAGTCTTCACTGCGATTTTCCAATCGCAACACTCTAAGAATATGTGATCGCACTTCGCAAGTCGCAAATTGACAAAGCATGCCACTGTGTTATCCCTTAAAAAATGGTGAAATGTGATATTGCGATGTCTCGCAATCGCATTTCGCGTTATCTATGAACAACACTATGTTGCAGCATTTGAAAGTAGCGATGCGGCAGATTAGATGTAAAGTGTGGGAAGTTATTGAGGTTTAATGAAATATCAAGTGGGTTGACAGAGTAATTATTGTTTAGCAGCTCGAGGAGAGAATTTAATATTTTCAAGTTATGGTTGGTTAATATAGAGATTTCATTCAAAATCTTCCCACGATTCAAGTCATTTCAAAGAGGTCTTCAACCTTAATTGCCCTCTATTTTTCACTTTGAGATATCTCTCTTTCATTTTAGGAAAGCTTCAAAAGGGATGTCCTTACGGAAAGTAACGCAAAAACAGAAACAACAGTGTTTCAGAATCTGAGGTTACAGAGATGTTGCCCATATTTTCTGATATAGTTTGCAGTGCTGATGGAGGAGAAATGGTATGGGAAGTTATCTATAACAGACTTGAAGATGAGCGGCCTGTGGTTACTGTTACCAAGGCAATAATGGGTTCAATAATACCCTCATCAGCTCAATTCAAAGATGTTGCCTACTCTTTTCTTCACATAATAGGAGCAAGAGCCAAGATACTACCAAACACAGATATGGTTAGATGGGCAATGGAGAATGTCAATATTGAAGACAAACAATTCAAGAATTCAAAGATGGAGCTGATGGAATCATTTAAAGCCAAATATTTGAAATGAATGTATCATCTTCTTGACCCTCGGGATATGTATGATAGATCATTCCTGGCCAAGTTTGCTAAAGAGAATGAAGAACCCTTTAAGATGATTCAGGGATGGAGAGTCCTGGAGAAAAAATTCAAATATAATAAGATGGGTATGTACTCCATAGCTTCTTTAGAAAATCCCCATAACTATGCAGCCTCCATGTTATGTAGATTGTATGGAATACATAATAATACCAAGTTCTCTATAGAATGGGTCCCTTTAATCGATGCATGTATCAATTTCCATATAATGAATTGGGCTACTATCCTATCTGACAACTTAACTATGACTATTTATGATTATCGTCAAAAGAGATCCACCTCCACAGAAAACCTTCCTCTATTTTATATGAGTGCTTATATCATGGACTCTATTTGTTTTTGTACTAAGTTTCCAATTATGGGTTGGAAATGGACCTTGCAAGACCCATACCCCATCCATCTCAATCACAAAAAATTGTTGGAATTCCATTAAATACCCCATTTTTACAAGATATGTAATGGTCTTATGCTACCATTACATCAAATGATTTGTGATAAAAAGGCCCCGAGATTTTCTAAGGGAGCCACTATAGACCTTCGTGTAGTAGGCAAGCACTTTGTTGAGCAATGCTTCACATGTATCAGAGTTTACAACAGTACAACAAAACCACATGTACTTCCTTTGTATGTCTCCGACAAGCTGTTAGCCAGAGAAATAGCTCACCAAACTGTTTGAAAAGTCTTAACCAAGACTTTGAAAGATAGAAAAAAATCATTATGGCCACTCTTTCCCGTCAAGTGTGGTGATTTTTCATTGGAAAAATTCAACCATGCAAACAAAGAATTACTAAACTTAGAGAGGCTTAGGCTGGCTACTCTGCCAAAGAGGCAATTTGACCCAGAGAAAGTAGCACACAGTATTACTCAGTCAGTAAAGATCAAACCCTTTATCCATGAAGCTCTTGATTTTGAAGGCTTATTACAATCAGCTGAGTCATTTGAACAAGCATTCAATTGGGAAAAGATGAATTTAAATCCTAACGACTTTGACAGGTTTCAGCAATTTAGAAATTAGAGGCTTGAAACAATCCCATTGGATTTGTTAAGAACTGATGATAGACCTATGCTTAGTGTGACCATTAACGGCGAGGAACCAAATTCTTGAACTGAATCTCAGAAGAATGTAACCCAGAACACAGGGAAGACATAGGAGACAGAGGCTACGGTAGAATCTAGCAAAAGGTCAACTGAGAAACAGGTCAAAGCTGGCCTAACTCAGGATACCATTCCCAAAGGCAAAAGCACTGATATGGAGTAGGAATGGGACTAGTTTAATAAAAAACTCCAAGATACTGCCAAAACAACTGATGTCCAAGAAAACATAGGATATCATACTCCACAACAAACTCAGAAAGTTTCAGAGTCTGAGCTAATGGACGAACAAGGGACAAGTTCACAAAATGCAGAAATTATACCTACATTTCTGACATCTGAGATTATCCTAAAGGTTACAAAAATACCTCCTTTGGATGTATTCTACAGTCCACTACATAAGGTTGTAGTAAGAAGACATAAGAAGAGAAGGAGAGTGGAAATGCCTAAACTCCCACCAGGGAATGAACCAATGGATATAGTCTGGAAGGATATTCGTTCAAATCCAACTGAAAATTTAACCAGGTTGTCATAATTTGCAGGAGCATATGCTATTGCCACCATTGATAAGGCCACTGAAGTATCTGTTGTGTTAAGAGAAAAATAATAAAGGATAGCACATCTTGAACAACAGCTAGAAATTGAGAAAACAAATGTGAACAAGCAAGCCATAGAACAAATAGTTCAATTGCAGCAAAGTATGAAAGTACTTTTGATAAGCCACGAAGCAAATCTCTCAGCAAAGAATATGAAAATCCAAGAGTTGCAAGAGACTATGGCAAAATATGAAGATGTCCCCACTATTGATGAGTTCATCAAAGAGGCATTGGAGCTAAACTCCATTCTTTCAAAATAGCAAGATCTATTATGCTAGAAGATGTCCCATATCACCCCTTATTTGAATAACAATGATCTATTAACAGATAAGGAAATTGATGAGAGAACTGAGTTTAATTATTTAAATATTAAGATCTTTGACCATATTGAATGGAAAGAATCTGAAGAAGGAAGAAGCGCTAATCTGCCAGAGATTGAAGAAACACACAAAGACATATTGTTCACAGATTGGGATGCGTGAATTAAGTAGGCAGAATTGGCAGTAGAAAGAGTAGTAGGAGTGGAAGAATATAATCAAGGCAGTTGATCATACTTTTCACACCACCAACTTGATAAAAGAAGGTGATCCAAAATCACTACCAAATTTGAAAGACTTAGATAAAAACTGGAAAGCAAAGATGAAAATCCAAAGAGAGGCAATCACAAAATTATCAAAGACCGACTGGGAGGCATATTGGGAATTTCTTGTCAAACCTCATAGCCAGATTATGACACTGAATTTTTCACTCAATTCAACACAATGGATGCTGCCACCTCTTACAGATGCCATCTTCATAGGACAGGTCATAATGCAATTTGGGGCACCTCCTCAAGTAAAACCAATGTCTGACATATGCGACCTCAAGGAAAAGATGGCAGACAACAAGACATCTTCATAACCTCTGGTTGTCAAATCACTTTTATCTTTAGAGTTAGTTGCTAGTTAAGAGGAAGGTTGTTTGAAACCTCCTCAGATATTTTGTATAATCTATTTTTGAACTTTATTTAGATAGTATTTATACCATTCTCATGCATTTAGACAAGGGTCCAGGATTTTATCAAAAAACATTTGCAAAGAATGCACTTTTGTAATTTTGTGGATGCTTTGATGAAATTATGGAACATGGTCATTAATTTTGAATATCGAACTACTTTCTATTGTTGATGCACCATTGTATGCTTGGAGAATAATTTGATTGAAGAAAGGAGTTGATCTATGTCACTAGTCAAATGAGCAAAACCTCACGCATATGGTACTTTTATCTTGTATGATCAGTTTTGTTTTACTAAATTAGTGATAACATTTTGTTTCATCAATTATACATGGAGTATGCTCTTTCTGTTATGTGTTAATTTCACTATTGTATAATACTTAGCTAAAACAGTTTTCATTTCATATATGATCATTAAAAATATGTGATATAATTTCCACATTTCTTTGACTAACTATTTAGTCAAAGAAATTTCCTTTACATGTTATGATCTCTGTTTAACATGTGAATGATCTTTATTACCATGTACCAAACATATATCTTTTTCAGTTGTTGAATTGAGGCTTCTATGATCCATAACATTTATTAAGAATATTTTCGGCATAAATCACATGTAGAAAACCTTTGTCGATGTGTTTCGAACCAACTAGTGTGGTTCATCGTCAGGACAAGTTGAGGAGTCAGATCATGGCTGCCAATTATATATGGATGATCTGCTCTCCCTATATATTTGGCAACCATGATCTGACTCCTCAACTTGTCCTGACGATGAACCACACTAGTTGGTTCGAAACGCATCAACAAAGGTTTTCTACATGTGATTTACGCCGAAAATCTTCTTAATAAATATCTTTTTCAGATCGCATATCACAGAAAATACCCTAGGTTTATATTAGATTAAGTTAATTAGAGGTTTGCATGTCAGAATAGGTCATTTAGTTATCATTATTCTTATTGCAGTCACTTGAAAACCACCCATCATCATTTTCAAACCCACATTGGGAAACTGGTCCCATCATCCCCAGTCAGAGCATCCATACCAAACGGAAAAGGAGATGCTTTCTAAGGTCCAGACCAGGTGGTTATCCCCCATACTGGAGTAGCAAAAATCTAAGGCTTGAACATTTTGACACTAGGATGGCCATCCGACTATGAATGGCATATAAACCTAAAGATCGATTGAAAAACATTCATAAGATTCAAAACCCCTCCAAAACTTTTACGTCTTCTAAATCTCGTTCAAAATCTCTAAATTAGAAATCTGAAGTTGTAGAAACCTCTCCCTCATCTCCTGAAGTATTAAGATAAGTACCTTCTTCAGATTACACTCCTGAGTCTCCCGAAGTTCACTCCTTAATATAGAAATTAGAACAGATATCCATTTCTACTAAGAAACTTAAAAAACCTGAAGCTTTTGAAGAAAGTGTTGCTTCCCTATTACGAGATACTGGTGTATTAACTCGATTACAAAGTGAAAATCTTGGAGTAACCCCTTTTGAGTTTCCCATTCATTCACAACGTAAGAAAGCTACCACATAAATATCTGAATCAGATACAGGGGAGATCACGTCATCCTTCCCTCCATTTACTCCTCCATTCACTTATGCTAAATCTGCCTCTTCCCAACTATCCATTTTTTTTTCTCAAACAATTAGTGTTGCTACCAGTAGTACTAGTCCAGTAGTAAGTTCTTCACCATCACTATCTACTTATGGACCTGCCTCCTCATCTTCACAATCCTCAAAACAAGTTATGGCCAATCAACCTGCTCAACCTTGGACAAACTCTGGTGTCTACTGGTTGCTAATCCAAATGCTCTTCTAGCAATCCCAGAAAACTGGTTACCTGGGTATAATGTTGATGATGGTCTTCCTGCTGAAGAACATCTAAATAAATTTATGTTAGCCATGAACCTGTTGTGCTATACAACAACCCCCCATTTCATATTATTTTACTTTCAAAACTATAATATGAAATGGGTCCCTTTTAGATTAAATTGGTATCAAATTATCATTCCTAAAAAGGTCCAAAAGCAAACAAAACATTATAAAACCTTTTGAGTCAACATATAATCGGTCTTATAATAAAAAAACGAATAATTCTTTATTATTGCGATAAAGCAATCACAAGATCGCATATCGCAATAACAAAGGATGCATAACAAAAGACCCATTGGTTTTCCCCGATGCGACAAGCGCGAATAACTATCAGATATCGGGAAGGTAAGAAATCATAACAAAAGGCCCCTCCGATGCGATATCGCTATCGGCGATTGGGGAGTGCAATATGCATGCAACAAAAATCCCTCTTCTAAAAACTCCCGATGTGAATTAGCGATATCGCTATCGGCGATCGGGGATTCTGCAATGACATAAATGAAACTGCTCAAGCATTCTTCCGATCTCCGATTGCGATAAAGCTAAGCACGACTTTCAAAAAGAATTGATAAGACTTGGGTATATTGTCTTAAATTATTATTAAAAGCCTTTCTCTTCCCGATAGTGATTCACTTACAATCAACCGCCAAAAAATCAAAGCCACGCTTAAATGAACTATTCGGGGAATAAAGGATATGATGAGCATTTAAATGATTGACAGGTTTAAACGGCCAATTAATGGAGCAGTTATGCCAAAATCTCTTCAGAGATTGTATTTGCGGGAGTCTTATGTTAAATCCTCCATTATTCATTAGTTTATATAACTCTTTCATACTTGGTTGCACCACCTATTCTCTGCATTACGTTCATTTTATCTCTTGTGCAGAGCTCCTCCAAAGCAACGAATTTAGGCCAAATGGGGAAGAAGTCTAAGAAATTTGGAACAGCTTCAGCTTCCGCAGTAACACGACAACATACTGCCAATCCGGGAACAAGTAAAAAAGGCTTAATCTCAGACACCACATGTCTTGGTCTCGGTAATACTACTTGGCAGAGCATCTACAATCTGGTTGAGGCCGAAGAACCTCAGGAAACATCGGTGCAAGCTACAGCAGGCTCGAACCAGAAGTCCGAGGCTACCCTAAAGGATTTGGCTGATCCTTACCTACACAGGATAGCGGCTCGAGAGAAAATTCTTCCATACACAGATGTGGTAAGATGGGCAGTTGAGGAAATTCCAATTACAAACAGAACATTCTGCACTATTGATGGGAGAGTATTCGGTTCCTTTCAGCCCAACGATTTGAGACAATGTACCATTTTCCCAAACCAGAGAAGAAGTATAACAAAGCATTTCTAGAGAAGTTCAGAGATGAAAATGAAACTGAATTAGCACCTATACGGGAATGGAGACAGAACCCAACGAAACACAAGAATGAGTCCTCGGGTAAGTACTATGTCGATTCCTTGTGTTCTCCTTATTGTTATGTTGGAGCGATGATGTGTAGGATTTGGGGGTTGCATGACTCCTCAAAATTTTCCATAGAGATGGTACCTTTAATGGAAGCAGAATGCAATAGTGAAATAATGGATTGGGCGAATATATTATCTGATAAGTTAGCAACAGCTATTCTTGAGTTCAGAAACAAATCCCGCATTACTGGTAGATTCATTCCTCCATTTTACTTTAGTGCCTACATCTTAGACACTCTCTGTTTTAATTCTGAGTTTCCTATGCTGGGGTGGAGATGGACTCCACAGGACCCCATGCCCATTCATATTTATCACCAGAAGTTGTGGAAAGCCTATTATAAACACCACCTATATCAAGTTTGCAATGGATTTATGTTACCCATTTACTATGCAATGTTTGATAAACCTGCTCCTAAGATTTCCTCTCAAGCAGAGATTGACTTGACAGCCTTAGGAACCTAGTTTGGAGAAGAAAAATTTACATATGTAAGAGTTTTCAGCAGTCAGGCCAGGCCTCATGTCCTCCCCTTGTATATACCCGACAAACTATTGGCTCGAGAGATAGCATATCAGCTTACATCCACAGGAGCTACAAAGACTCTAAGGAATTAAAAGAAGCAAGTCTGGCCTCCTTTTCCTCTAAGGTGTGGCATCTACACTCTGCATGACTATAAGCATACATAGAAAGAAGCAAAAAAGATTAATATACTGAATCTCGCCACTCTTCCTAACAAACGATTTGATCCAAACAAAGTTGTCTATAATGTTCTAGAATAGGAAAAACTCACTAAATTTGAACATAAAGAAGATGAGTTTGATGACCTATTCTTCTCAGCCGAGTCGTTATTTCAGGTTCAAGCGATAGCTAAAATGAGATACCACGACGATGGATTAGTTGAATTTAACAAACTTAGAGAGCAGAGGTTGCAATCTTTGCCTCTAGATTTGTTAGCCACTGCCCCGATGACACAGTCAAGCAAGCCTGAACAGCAACTTACCAACGAAACTCCGGCTACATCAGAAATTTTTGAAGAAGTCCAAAGAAGAGAGCAGGAGGAACTCCAGAGGAAAGAAAAAGAGGAAGCGTAGAGGAAAGAACAAGAGGAAGCACAGAGGAAAGAACAAGAGAGAATACATGAGGAGGAACAGAAAAGGCAACAAGAGTAGAGCAACAAGGATGTGAATGTCGATACCCAGATTGACCCAAGATTGCTCCAGGAATGGCAGCAATTCGATTCAATCATAAGAAATCTTGAAATCTCAAGGGATGTCGATACATCCAAAGCGACTGAGACACAGGATACAACACCAAAAGAGGTTCCAAGTGAAAGAACTAGCGGTCTACCCCCTACTATAGAATTAGAGATAATTCCCAAGGATCCTTCGGATCAAATCATTTTTCAAGTGGAGGATATACCTCCATTGGATTTCTTTTATAGCCCAAAGCACCATGCTATAGTAAAGCGACAGCGGAAAAGGAGAAGGATTGATCAACCTTCCCTGTTCCCTAAACAAACAGTGATAGCCAACGTAGTTTAGAAGGAGGAGTTCAATCCTTCCGATGACCTAACAAAGTTGTCCCAAAATGCTGGAGCTTATTCGGCGGCCACCATGGACTTGGCATCGGAAGTGAGCAATTTGTTAAAAGAAAAAGACCAGGCGATCACTTCGTTACAAACACAGCTATCGGAGGCACAGCAGAAAGCAGAACAATTACAACATCAATTGTCCACGTAGCAATAGTTAAATAGTCAACTGAACAAGCAGTTGCATGAAGAGAAACAGAGGATAGATTTGAGTGCCATTCAAAGGCAGAAAGAACTATCGGAGGCATTAGCAAAATTGAAGACAATGAATGAACAGATGGTAAAGACAAAAGATGAGAAAATTGCTCAATTATCAGGTCAAATAGAGAAGTTCAAGAGTCTTCCGCAGCCTGCCGATTTTAGAGCAGAAGCACTACAGATTAATAAGGCACTTGCAACACAAATAAGATTATTGTGTCATAAAATTGCTCAAGTTGAACCATTGTGTGACATAACAACATCAATAATAGATAACTCAGTCGATGCTAGATAGGACTTAGAGCAGGCCGATGAGACCTTAACGGATTTTCTTACTTGGCAGGACACTAATGAGGGAGAGGTAGCGAATTTGCCTAAAATCTTAGAATCCCATAAAGAAATTCTATTCATGGAGTGGCAGTCCCAATTGATGAAGGTAGAGAGAGCAACTTCTAGATGCAAATTATCCACAAATAAGTTGATTGAATTGATTAACAATACTCTCTATTTATCTAACATGATCTCTTAATGTACACCAGGTAAATTACTATCGGCCAAAACATTGGAGCAATCATGTTATCAAGAGCTGGAAAAGAATGGGAGATTGATCACAGGGATTAAAATTTTAACTTGGGACACCTATTGGTTGTTCCTAGTAAAACCATCAGCCAGAGGGCCGCCCTCAAGTGCCTAACAGATGCAATCGGGTGTATCATTCCCGATATACACGATGCCACCTATTCTGCTCAAATCAATTCTTGTCTCAGCCGCCCTCAAGAAGTGGAACCGATGCTAGCGATATGCCAACTCAGGTCGAAAGGCAAACAGCCAGAGTGATGAATCATGTTGCCGACTACCAGATTGCTGTGGGGGAGATATTCAAGATCAAGTTATACCAATTTAGTAGCATTTTAATTTTGTAGTTAGTTAGTTTAATTTAGTATTTAGAGACCCTTTCATGTATTTAGAAAGGGTCGTAAGTTTTTGTATATGACTTAAGCTTGAATTTGCACTACTGTACTTCAGACATATTCTTTTATAAAGACTGGGCCAATTATTCCAATTTTGATAACGAAGCTTTTATGTGGATGTGCACTACTGCCTTTATTAAAAGTATTTCTGAATCGGAAGAAGGAATTCGAATTGCAATTGATGTTGGGAATGATTTGCAGCTCATATGGTACTACTATCTATGTCTGAATTCATTCTTTTTATGTGAATTGTTATTTGATCATTCTTTCTATTATTGAATATATGCATGTGTTTTAATAGCATTCTTTATACTTTCCACTATTGGATGTTTACAACTTGCTTTTCTTCTAATCATACATGTATCAGTAATATAAAAAGAGAAGTGTAACAATGTTTCATTAATTACTTTGTTCAACTATTTGAACAAAATAATTATTATTTAAATGAATGTCTATGTTTTTTGAATAGTGTCATCTATATGCCTATTGATGAATAGAGATCATCAAACGTTGCACTTAAGAATAAAAGCTTCCCGGGATAGAATAGTCATTTGATGTTTTCGCTTATAGATTAAGTCATCCATTCATTATCACTTATTAGAAAACCAGTCACTCATCCATCCCTTTTTATTCATTTCTGGGAAACTGGTCCTATTATATCCAGTCAGAGCCACCATCCCAAACGGAAAAGGAGCTGTATTAAGGTCCGGACCGAGTGGTTATCCCCCAATGTTGATGCAACAATTTTCGGGGCATCAACATTTTTGGCGCTAGAAGGAGGGCCATCAACTATGAATGGTGAGTAAATCAAAATCTATAGACCATTCTCAAAGTAAATCACCCTCCACCTCACCTTAGACCTCCCGTTTGCATTCTGGAACACCAGTGTCCAAACGAGAAGAAGAGGGATCAACTACCATTTCTCAACCCCATCATACTTCAAAACGTTTAAGTCCGGAGTCCCTTGAAGTTCAGTCTCTCATCCAGAAACTTCAAGGCTTTTCCATATCACATCAGAGATCTGAAGTATCTCAAGGCAGTGAAACTTCACAATTCCATCTTCCTCACCCTCTCACCAGACTTCAAAGCGAAAAACTCGACATTGAACCTACTGAGTTGCCTTTACCACAAAGGAAAAAGGCTAAAAAGAACACTGAAGGATTTGGTAGTGAGACCTTTTCTCCATTATCTTCCATCTCATCCTCTCCAGTGCGAAGCCAAGCATCCAATCCCCCATTACATATTGTTGTTCACTAGGGATCACCAACTTCAACATCAAAATCTATTCAGTCTTCAATTCCAACTACTCCACAAACACCTGGAACTCCATCGGCAATCGTTGGTACTCCCAAGATGGCTCAGAATCCATGGAACAGTCCTGGTGCAGTCACTATGCCTGCACCATGACAATCATTACATGATTATCTTGAGAAGTGGTTACCAAAATTTAATCCAGATGCTGGAACATTGGCTGAGGAACACATAAACAATTTCATGTTGTCAGTTAATCTAAAAGGAGTAATAGAAGAAGATGTTGTAGTTAGGCTTTTCCCTTACACTTTACAAGGATCAGCTGGGTCTTGGTATTTTTCCTTACCCTCTAGATCCATTACCAGTTGGAATATCTTTTAGGAGCAGTTTCTTACCAAATATAGCGATGATAGATCCTTGGCGACATTGATTAATGATCTTTCAAATCTAAGGATTGAATCTAGAGAACCAATCAAGGAGTTTAACTCTCGATTCAATAAGCTCTTGAATAAAATCCCTACCGATTCCAAGCCAAGTGAGAAAATCAGAAGCGAGTGGTACATCACAGCCTTACCTTCAAATATAGCCATTTTTGTAGATAGGGCTAGGAAACCAACTTTAGCCGAAAACATGAAAGAAGCCCTCGCTATGGAAAAACGCATTATCGCTTTGGAAAAGAAAGCTGCTCTCGAAGATAGGAAATCCAAAAGAGTTTCTTTTAAGGATGATTCAAAGAAGAAACCCCTAAGGATCCATACGATATGGAGGGTCTACAAAAGGTCCTCAAAACAATGTCAAATGAAATGGTTGAAATTAAAAAGCAAGTAGCAGAAACTTCAACAAAGAAACCATATAGGAATTTTAAGAAACCTGAGTCAAAACCACCAAATGTTATATCTAATGCAGATTCAGATCCTGAAGAAGAAGATGATGATGAAACATTTTCACCATCTGATGAATTTGAAGAAGAGGAAGTTGTTGAATGCCATGGAATGTGGGACTTCATATTGCCTAACTCCGATATAGAAAATGAACAAGAAGATTTTCTTGTGACTACTAGGAGTAAAGGTGCCCCTGAACCTGTCCAGGCAAGTTCAAAGAAAAGGAGTGCAAGTACTACTACTACAAAGGAAAAGGTACCCATAAAGAAGTCAGCTGCAACAGTACCTCAAAGCCAACCATCATCCTCAAATATACCTTCAACATCTAAAATGTTGGTAGTATTGGATTCAATGGATTACAATATTGTTGATGATATGAAGAAGACTAAGGCAAACATCACCATGTTTGAACTTAGCAAACTAAAGCATCAGCAAAAATTGCTTCTTAAGGAACTAAATGCAGTTCTTTCTTCACCTCTTCCTAGTGCTAAAGCTGCAAATGATTCAGGACAACCACCTTCTGGTAGAGTTGAAGCTACTGATACGATTTTAATTGGAGACAGATCAAATTCCCATACCCCCCCCTTTCCTCTTAACCTATGAAATTTATAATCGAAATCTACACAACTATTTGATTGACTCAGGGGCATCCTCTAATATAATTCCAGCTTCAGTTTGTTCCAAACTGAACATTGAGCCCCAAAAGTCTTCAATTCACATTATGCAATTAGATAGAACCAAAGTCCAGGTCTTAGGGGAAATCAACTCTGTGACTATCAGGTTATCGGCTGGTCCACGAGTAGTTCAAAGAATTGATATCTTAATCGCTGACATACCTGAGTTTTATGATTTATTCCTGAGTAGGGATTGGTCTGAGAAGCTCCATGGGTATATTTCTACCGATTGGTCCCATATATGGCTACCCTACAAGGGAAAGCCAAATTAAATAAAAATCAATCAAGAGAAACATATGACCCATACTGCCACAGAATTTGAACAGGAAAATTAACCAATAGCATTTAACAATAATATTTTGGGGAATTACTCTTCTGAATCATTCTTTGGCAATTATACTGCCCAATCATCTCCTTTCTCAGTAAACAATTTCACATCCCAAATCGAAAATTTTTCACAAACCGATAGATCAAAATGTGTTAATGTTGCTGAGAACACTGTAAATAAAATTGTTGATAATTCTTTATTTTGGTCTTTATATTTTGACGGATCTAAATCAGGTAAGGATCAGGAGCAGGGTGTATTTTAGTTAGCCTTGAGGGAGAAAAAACGATGCTGTCTTGTAGGTTGGAATTTGAATGCACAAATAATATAGCTGAGTATGAGGCCTTAGTTCAAGGACTATATAAAGCGATTAGCCTTAAAGTTCAATATTTGAAAGTGTTTGGTGATTCAGAGATTGTCATAAAACAAGTCAAAAATACAATTCATTGTCTCTCTAGTCACCTCAAGCACTATCAATCTTTAGTCCAGGAACTTATATCTCATTTTTTAGCATTCAATATTTCACCTATTCCCAGATCCCAAAATGCAGCAGCTGACTTGTTAGCTAATGTTGCTTCTAAACTCCTATCTTCCGAAGATTATAGCCCAGATAGATTTTCAGTAGAATTAATTTCTAGACCATCGATTCCTGACAATGTCACCAATTGGTGAGTGTTCAATCACGATGAAGACATCTTACATTTCTTGACTTTCGAAAAGTCCTACAATGATTAGATCATTGATGAAAGTGATCATGATCTTCAGATGAAAGAAAAGCACGAGGAAAACTCAATACCAAAACCTGTGGTTAAACTTGAGGATCTCTACAATATCAAAGACAGGTTTAAACAGGTAACCAATTCAAAACTCCAAAGTTCCACCTTAAGATTTCAATTGATAAACCTTAGTACGGAGCAGAACCCTCAAAACATCAATTTGGGATTAGGACTTTCTGTGGAAGAAAGGATAGCATTCATTAGATTATTAAGAAAAAATAAATGTTTCTTCGCTTGGAAATATGATGATTTAAAAACATACGATACATCAATCATCCAGCATACTATTCCAATGCTTTCTGAACAAAAACCAGTTCAACAAAAGTTGAGGAAAATACATCCGAACTTAGAGAGTTAGATAAAATCAGAACTCAATAAACTCTTGAAAGCTAAGATTATTTTTCCTGTTCAGCACTCAAACTGGGTTTCCAATATGGTGCCTGTTAGGAAGAAAAATGGCGACATCAAGATTTGTATAGATTTCAGAAATCTGAATAAGGCAAGCCAAAAAGATAATTTCCCATTACCTACCATGGAGCAGATACTCCATTCAGTAGCAGGTTCTGAGCTAATGTCCTTTTTAGATGGGTTTTTAGGATATAACCAAATTTTGGTCCATCCTGATGATAGACTCAAAACTACCTTCAGAACAAAATGGGGAACTTACGCTTATAAGAAAATGCCTTTTGGACTTATTAACATAGGAGCTACATTCCAAAGAGAAATGGATATAGCCTTCAAAGGATTGATCAACAAAATGGTAGTTGTCTATTTAGATGATATTACTGTATTTTCCAAGAAGATATCCAATCATTTACATGATTTGAATCAAATCTTTGAGCGCTGCAGAAGATATGGTATTTCACTCAATCCCAAAAAATCCTTCTTTGCTCTTAATCAAGGAAAGCTCTTGCGCTTTATTGTTTCTAAAGATGGTATTTATATTGATCCTGATAGGATTAAAGAGATTTCTGAAATTCCATTTCCTCATAACAAAAAACCCATGCAGTCATTTTTAGGTCAAATTAACTTTGTCAAAGTATTTGTTCCCGATTTTTCCCAGATCATTTTACCATTACAAACCATGATTAAGAAAAATTCAATGTTTAGATGGGGATCTACAGAAAAGGAAGCATTTGATTCAATCAAACTATCAATAATTAATGCCCCTGCTTTAAACACTCCTAATTTTTCTAATCATTTCATATTGTATACTATCGCGTCTGATTCATCTTATGCAGCGGTACTTACCCAGATTAATGATCACAACTTAGAAGCACCAATTTCATTTTATAGTTCAAATCTTCAGGGTGCAGAACTAAATTATTCTGGAGTTGAAAAACAATCATTTGCTGTGTATAAAGCTGTCAAACATTACAGACCCTTCCTTTTAAAAGCCCATACAAAAGTTATAGTTCCTTTTTCTGCAGTAAGGCAATTACTGATCCAAAGAGAACTAGGTGAAAAAAGGGAAAATTGGGTTATAGCACTTCAAGAATATGACTTGGAAATCAAGCCAGCAAAGATTGTTAGAGGCCAAGGTTTTTGCAGGTTATTAGCAGGAGCATCCAACATTCAAGAATCAGGTGATACAGAACATATTGAAGAAATCAACCAGATAAGTATGACTAATTCTGAATCTCAATATGCAGACTTGATATTTTATTTGAAAAATGGATATGCACCTCCTAATCTTTCTTATAAAAACAAACGGGCCATTAGATTAAAAGAAAAAAACTTCATAATCATTGATGATGTACTTTAAGCAAAATTATGATTCAATTTTATTAAGATGCCTAGAAAAACCTGAAGCACAAAAGGTTTGCAGGAACTACATGATGGACCAGCAGGAGGACATTTTGGAGCTAACACAACATCTCACAAAATCATTCATGCTGGATATTATTGGCCCACCCTTTTCAGAGATACTCACAAATATGTAAGGAAATGCCGAAGTTGTCAAATCTCCAATGGAAGACAAAGAAAACCAACTTTCCCTTTGCAACCAGTCAACATTGATCAACCTTTCAGACAATGGGGATTGGATATCATTAGGGAAATAACTCCACAGTCCTCCAAACAACATAAGTATATCCTTACTGCTACTAATTACTTTACTAAGTGGGTTGAAGCAATTCCTTTAAAGACAACAAACTCTGAAGGAATTATAGAGTTTATAGATCAATTCATCATTACCAGGTTTGGTGTCCCAAATGATCTTGTTTTTGATAATGCATCTTATTTCTCTGGAAATGCCATGTTTGAGTTCACTATTAAAAGAGGATTTAAATTGAAATATTATGCAAATTACTATCCCCAGGGTAATGGTTTAGCAGAGTCTACCAATAAAAATCTAGTCAAAATTATTAAGCGAACTATTGAACAAAATCATAAAAACTGGCACAAATCTTTAATATTCGCACTATGGGCTAATAGAATAACGCAGAAGGCTTCCATAGGTACTTGTCCATTCAACCTTGTATATGGGAAAGAAGTAGTGCTACCAACCAATGTAGTGCTTCCTTCTCTAGCCCTAGTTTAGTTTATTGAAGAAAGCCCCTCTTCTTCTATTCAACTTAGACATGATCAAATCTTAAAATTAGAATAAGAAAGAGAAAAGGCCAAAATTAATCATGCAAAACATCAGCAGATTGTCAAGTCATCGTTTGATTGAACTTCATCCAGTTCAACACAGTTGCAGGTTGGTGATCTAGTTCTGAAATGGGACAAAGCCCATGAGGATAAAGGTAAACACACCAAGTTCCAGAAGATGTGGCTTGGACCATTTGAGATCAACGAGAAGATAGGCCATTCGACGTTCATATTATAAGATCTATCAGGAAAGAGGGATTCTCTTCCTGTTAATGGCCTCATCTTAAAGAAATTCTTCAATTGAGGAGGTAACCCCTTTCTCCTTTAATTTCAGTAGGATTTATAGTTTTTAGGACCATTAGGAAATAAAGTCGTAAGATATCTTCTATTGCCCTTTACTATATTGAAAAGTTGCTCAAAAGAAGTAGTTTTGATATTTACTTTTAAAAATAGAAGCCTTAAACAAAAGGGACAATTTCTAGGAAATTAGGTATATTCACATTCTGAAAACCCCATTTCATTTTTGTGAAATCTTCTCAAGATTTAGAAGTATTGTAAATCATTTTAATGTTTTCAAACTGGCTACAAAAAGGTTATCAATATCAAAAGAGAAACTAATTCAATCTTAGCATCTTCAACTCTTACCCTGTCATCCATTCTCTCTTAAGGAGAAAATCGTCCATCCCATTCATCCAAGTTTATGATTACTCATAGTGTAATTCTAAAATATTTGATATAAAAGATAAGGGGTCTTATTACAAGCCTACTTACCATGATCATTGGGAAATAGTTTAACCGACATTCCCAACACTGCATACCAAAACAGGGTAATGGCTTATAATCATAAGGCAAGGGGTCTCATCACGAGCCAGCTTGTTCGGTTAGATTAAAACCAGTGAATGGCATTGTCAAACAGCTGGCCACCAAACCAGGGCAATGGATTTTTATCTTACAAAATAATAGAAAAGAAAAAGAAATACAAAATATGAAAACATATTTTGAATTCATTCTTTTAATCAAACTCTGAGATGGGCGGGATAATGGACAGTCAAATGGTTAAAAGGTATCCCTGTCGAAACTATGAACATTTGCTGGCAACAGAGGCTCTACCTATGACAAAGGAGTCAATTAAAAAGGCTAAGTTGGAAAAGTTTTTTGTTTTATCATTATCAACCAATAAAGGCCAATTTAAAACTTAGAATGTATTTAATTTTAACAAGAGAAGAAATTAGCAAAAAATAGCTTTTATTATATTCAGAATGTATGTATACTTAGTTATATTAGAATTTTCCTTTTTGATAAGATTTCTATATAAAGAAAGTTTAAGTATTTCAATATTTCTCAGAGGTAACTGTTTCTCCCAGCGAATCGCCAATTGTTGTGCTATACAACAACCCCCCATTTCATATTATTTTACTTTCAAAACTATAATATGAAATGGGTCCCTTTTAGATTAAATTGGTATCAACTTATCATTCCTCAAAAGGTACGGAAGCAAACAAAACATTATAAAACCTTTTGAGTCAACATATAATCGGTCTTATAATAAAAAAACGAATAATTCTTTATTATTGCGATAAAGCGATCGCAAGATCGCATATCGCAATAACAAAGGATGCATAGCAAAAGACCCATTGGTTTTCCCCGTTGCGACAAGCGCAAATAACTATTGGATATCGGGAAGGTAAGCAATCATAACAAAAGGCCCCTCTCTTTGCTCCGATGCGATATTTCTATCGGCAATCGGGGAGTGCAATATGCATGCAACAAAAAGCCCTCTTCTAAAAACTCCCAATGCGAATGAGCGATATCGCTATCGGCGATCGGGGATTCTGCAATGACATAAATGAAACTGCTCAAGCATTCTTCCGATCTCTGATTGCGATAAAGCTAAGCACGACTTTCAAAAAGGATTGATAAGGCTTGGGTATATTGTCTTAAATTATTATTAAAAGCCTTTCTCTTCTCGATAGTGATTCACTTACAATCAACCGCCAAAAAATCAAAGCCACGCTTAAATGAACTATTCGGGGAATAAAGGATATGATGAGCATTTAAAGGATATGATGAGCATTTAAATGATTGACAGGTTTAAACGGCCAATTAATGGAGCAGTTATGCCAAACTATCTTCAGAGATTGTATTCGCGGGAGTCTTATGTTAAATCCTCCATTATTCATTGACTGATATAACTCTTTCATACTTGGTTGCGCCACCTATTCTCTGCATTACGTTCATTTTATCTCCTATGCAGAGCTCCTCTGAAGTAGCGAATTTAGGCCAAATGGGGAAGAAGTCTAAGAAATTTGGAATAGCTTCAGCTTCCGCAGTAACAGGACAACATACTGCCGATCCAGGACCAAGTAAAAAAGGATTAATCTCAGACACCACATGTCTTGGTCTCGGTAATACTACTTGGCAGAGCATCTACAATATGGTTGAGGCCGAAGAACCTCAGGAAACATCGGTACAAGCTACAGCAGGCTCGAACCGGAAGTCCGAGGCTACCCTAAAGGATTTGGCTGATTCTTACCTACACAGGATAGCGGCTCGAGAGAAAATTCTTCCATACATAGATGTGGTAAGATGGACAGTTGAGGAAATTCCAATTACAAACAGAACATTATGCACTATTGGTGGGAGAGTATTCGGTTCATTTCAGCCCAATGATTTGAGACAAATGTACCATTTTCCCGAACCAGAGAAGAAGTATAACAAAGCATTTCTGGAGAAGTTCAGAGATGAAAATGAAACTGAATCAGCACCTATACGGGAATGGAGACAGAACCCAGCGAAACACAAGCATGAGTCCTCGGGTAAGTACTATGTTGATTCCTTGTGTTCTCCTTATTGTTATGTTGGATCGATGATGTGTAGGATTTGGGGGTTGCATGACTCCTCAAAATTTTCCATAGAGATGGTACCTTTAATGGAAGCAGCATGCAATAGTGAAATAATGGATTGGGGGAATATATTATCTGATAAGTTAGCAATAGCTATTCTTGAGTTTAGAAACAAATCCCGCGTTACTGATAGATGTTTAGTCAATTTATTGTTATCTAAATTGCTAGTATTAATTGTCAACCCAGGGCTCGTAAGCTGATGAAGTGAGGGTGTACTATATGTACTTAAGTAACTTTTCTTAGAGCTTTTGTTGTTTAGGGGGTTTGTTTATGATTGACTTATCTTCCTAAAATGGAATGATGATTATAGACAAATGAGTGCAAGTGTGTGAAAGTGATTTCTATATGAGTGAAAGTGTGTGTGATGGTGATTTCTAATTGCTTGCTGAATTTGTAAGAGAAAGGAACTTGAAAAGAATGAATAAATCAAAATGACTTGAAAGTAAATGACCACAATCCAATGGCATTAGTCTCTATCCATACTGCTGCAAATAAAAGAAATAAGAAAATCACTTCAAGGATTGATGTTAATGATAATCTCCTTCTAACTCTCTGCTTCTACTGCGTATTTGCATAAAACACGATTAGAAGGTAGCTTAAGACAAATCCAAGAATTGATAAAAAACTCTAATCTACTTTAATTGACAAATTGTAACACTACTTAAACCTTTTCCAACATACTGCTCCTACATATGTGATTGTGTGTAACAAGTGGAAAAAGTGTCAGTATCACAAGCCAAATCTACTCAAATACAAGCTGCAATTAATCAATATTCTGTTCTCTTGAAAGATAAGCTATTCATGATAAAGAGAGCATAAACTAGTTAGCATCCAACTTGTAAAACTATGCTAAAGCTAATCTAGAAAAACAGAGTAAGAGGGCAGCATAATGAATAAGACAACTGCAACTACCATTAGACATTAAAGCAAATACACACACAAATCCCGGGCTAAAAGAAATCTGCAAGGAAATAACACTGATCAGCTTGAAAGAAAGGAAAACAAATAAAAGAAACTATACATGCTTTAAGGAAATAAACAAGTAAAGAAAAAGGTACTGCACATAAAATACTTTACAGTGGCAGAAATGAGCAGGGGCCCTCTGTCCATTCAGCCACAAGGAAAACTCAGAGATCTGGAAACTTCAAGACAATGCTATGTCTACTTCTTCATTGCAGAAAATGTATAAAACAGAGTGCTAGAACAGCACTTAAAAACAGAGTTTAAAATGCTTTGAAATATAACACAGGTTCATCAAAATACAACTGATAAAAATCTTAATAAGCGTACACAGACGCAGCTATTTATAGAAGTTTCTAAGATAGCCTATCCGTGCAACTAACTAACTGAAAAGTAAATGAACTGTTATGCGTATCATGGTTCTTTGACACTTCATGCGGCTGCGTGGACGAGTTGGTGGTTCTGTCGTCATGGGTAATGAATCCCAGGTTGGATCATGTCCCCTGCCATCTGTAGAACGTGGACAAATCACCGTTTAGGATGACGTGACCAAACAGCTCACAATCACCGCTAAACTGCCTTGAGTTGACCGTGACTTGCCCAGCTTTGACCGTGGACAAAGATGATGTGGATGGCCAGAAAAATAGGACAGGAACCTCGAGCACGATGACACCTAAGTGCCCATGTGGCTCATCTAGCAAACCAACACGTGGAACATAGCGTTTAACAAAAAGGCTGCAGGATGTTCAAATAGCTACAGGATCACCAGAAAGCTGCAAGATCACCAGAAAGCTGCAGGATGCCTGCAAGTAAGCCAAAATCTAAACAAATAGTCATCCATTAGCAAGACTTACTTAATCATGCTTAATAACACCTAATGTAATGATCTGGGTGGTTTTATGGTGAAAATGAGGCAAAAGATAAGGAAAGATAAGGAAAGATTGAGGAAAATGGTAGATAAGTAGGTGTAGAATAGAGGCTCTACACGTCAAATAGTGCAAAATCGACTATCCAATTTTTGAATTATGAGAAGTTGAGAATCTGGGGCTCAAGGAATCTTTTAGATTGCCCCTAGATTCCTCAAAGATTCTTCTCCGTGGGTAGATTGGAAATATGCAAATACAAAGGTGAATCTGACTTCTCCATTACGATCCCTACGGAAAACCATGAAAAATGACTATAAACTTGACCATATTCCGACATGGAGAAAAATTACCTCCTCGGGAAATTTCAAGGATCATGGTTCCACTCCCTGTTTTTGCAGCAATCATGGTTCCACCTCCATACTGAAAATGGCTGAAAAATATAGAACTATGATGGAGAAACAGACAATGACACTGTGTTCATGGCACCAAGAAGTGCTGAAACCATATAAAATTTGTCAAAATATGACAGTGAAATTCGACCCTCCTGCAAAATTTAGCCTTGAACTGCGTGTCCTCTCTTCTCCCCCTGAGCACACTGACAAACTGCATTTAAGTAAAACAATTTTGGAGGATTTATCAATGAAGTTGTTGTTTGAGTTGGTTGAGGAGCCTAGTTAATAGGGAGGAGTTCGGGCAGTCAAACCCTGCCTCCTTTCTCTATACGTCGAATAATTTTACAAACGATTTTTTTTTTAAATTAACATTTAATGGTTTATTTTTAGGGTTGCAAGTTTGTCGTACTTGGTGGCCCACTTCCCCCATTTCCGCAACCTCCTTTTATTTAGGGTGATGTGGAGGGCGACGAGGTTGGTAGCTTGTGCCCCCACTATATTAATGTTATGTGTTGGTTGTGGGGTGGCGGGGTCATAGCCGCCCACCCTACTTATTTTTGGTGTTTTGTTTTGGTAGGTACCAGGGCGGCGGGGTCATGGCCACCTACCCACTATTTTTTA
The DNA here is from genome assembly GCA_000404065.3 of Pinus taeda. Classification (NCBI taxonomy): domain Eukaryota; kingdom Viridiplantae; phylum Streptophyta; class Pinopsida; order Pinales; family Pinaceae; genus Pinus; species Pinus taeda. The sequence goes on along the minus strand of APFE030250798.1, from coordinate 5,351 downwards.
TGTTATGGTCATGGATTGGGGTGGTGGGGTTGGTGGCCGACCACCCCTCTTTTTTAACAATTTTTGTTATTTTAAAATAATAGTCATTTTTGAAAAACCGAAGGTTGACTAAAGGAGTCTTTTTAAACAAGCAACAATTTTGCCTAGAATCTAGCTGGAGTTGGCCATATTCCATCCGTCGGAAAAGTTCAAATTGTGGCCTCCTTAAGCCTGCCTAATCAAAAAAATTCAATAAAACTTTGAATACCTTTATCTCCTTCATTCGTACTCGTATTGACGAACCCTTCACACCACCACGATCAGAACGATGAGATCTACACTCTGGTCCTAGTTCGAGCATAATCCAAACACTTTCATTTTTGAGATTTCTTGAGTCCTCTTTGTCTTATGTGTGTCTCTGGAGCCACCTGTATCAATCCTCCCCACTGAGGCGCTTTTGGTCCTCCAAAAGCGTGGAAAATAATCTGCGACTTCTCTATACCTTGTCTGCATCACAATCATCCTGAAAGGTCTCACTTCCATCTCCTTCACCTTTGTTCTTCGAAGCCTTAAGCGATGAGATGACACCTACAACCTCTGCAACCTGTAGTACATTATTTTACATGCTTGACTTTCATGACCAACTAATGACCTATTGTCCCACACTTGCCACAAGCTTATAACACATACTCAATGGTCAAGTTTACAACAAGATGGACACAATACCCCAGCTATGACAATCAGGCCAACATATCATTATTGTTTCAACAAGTGATGGAAAACACATCATCACTGCAACACATGATTTACAAACATAAGGCCAAACACTATTGTTTTGGCAAGTGAAGGAAACATAACAACAATTTTAGAGTGTAAAATGCGACTCAAAATAGGACTAGACATCATTGTTGTTGAACAAGTGATGGAAAACACATCATCACTTTTACATTTTAAAATGCAACAAATGATTTACAAAAGTATGACCATGAAATGCTAACATATATGGAAACCATTTTTCACTTATCAATGTGAATGGGTTGCCTCCTTGTGGTGGTTTTGCTTGTCGAAAAATAATTTCACTTGGTTGATGCACTGACACTTTGTCTTTAAGGCGCTGCTTTGGATGAAGCCTCCAACAAGTGGCTCTTTGATGGCCACTTCTGTCATACTGACTGCAATACATCTTCTTTATCCAGATCTATTTAACCTATTATTGAGAGGGCCTCTCACGCCTCATCGTTTTTTATGTTGTCATTATTTTCCAACACTTAGAAAATGTATGGTTATGTAATCCACAAAAGGTACACATTTCTCGATGCCATGTTTTACATTCATCTTTAACATGATTATAATTGAAATGAACATTTGAAAATCGAAACTAGTTATACCTTCCCTTGCTATCTCTAATGTCATTATGGCGATGAGAGGTTTCCTCAGTTGTTTCCTTGCCATGGAAACTTCCACGGAATGATGGGGATGTGTTCCCATCATTCTATTTCCTCGATGATTTTGATGATGTCCTAAAAGAATTTGACACCTTCAAGCATTCTCCTTTGGTGTATCTCGAGCCTACAAATTGAGGTGACTGCACAACCTCAAATGGTTGAGTTATGCCTTGGTTACTAACACCAAGTTCTTCTTCCTTCTCGTGCTTCGTCCTGGTAAGGAGCCTCATCTTTTTTCCTATAATTGGGATCTCCAAATCTTCAACAGAAATCATGCTATGTGAAGATGAAACTGAAAGGAAATCAACATCTCTTACCTCCTCTGTCGATTTGGAAAGAAATGATGTGGGCTACTCATCATCTGTTGTTACTGGTTCACTAGCTATCTCGGCGCATTCCCTAACTTCCTTTCTAACATATCCAAGTTCTATTCGACAAGGTAATTCTTCCACTTTGATGGGGTTGATAATGCCTTGGCCATTGATGCCCAAGACCTTTCCTTCATACCCCATTTTATTCAACAGTTTCGAGCCAATTTCTGTGGTATGATTTTCGAAAACAACGAAATCATCATCAGGAAACATACATGAAGATGGAGAACTACTTTTTACCTCACATGGGTCTCACTGCAGCTTTTCCAAGGCCTCGTCCGTTGATTTCAGTTGTCATAGCAAACTTTGTTTCTCCTCTTCCTCTTCATGTAGATGCATCTTCAATTTAGCATTCTCTGTTTGAAGATTCTGGTCATTGTGCTTTAGTTCTTCCAGGGCCTCTTCTGTGGCTTGCAACTAAAGCTGCAATAGATCCTTTTCCTCTGTCTCTATTTGTAGATTTTCATACATTACTTCCACCCTTTTGGAAATTTTGAGCATGGTCTCGTACATTGCTCTTTCATCCTCTATCATTGCATGTTCCATTATTCATGCTACAATTCACATCAACGCAAAGACCGCTTCGATACCACTTGATCCAGGTCCGGGTGTGGCAGAGGACCCTTCCAAGACATTTTACTTTCGTGATGTGTTAAATCTCATTTTTGAAAGAACATAAATGAATACATGTGCATGTTGTAAAGAAGAGGAACATGACAATCATCAACAACATAAAAACATAAGCCATTGATAACAGAGTTCGTCCAAGAGGGACTATGTCTCCGAGCCTCGGTATCAAGATGGTGTAGGCCACTGCATTAAGTGCTATCAATAGTGGTGTTATACATATAGATGATGTCACTATCATACAAGGATAATGTCCTCACACAGGAGAGGCTCCAAGATATGTTCCACTACCAGAACTCTCAGTCAAATATGACTCCTATCAGTATGACACAAACTCATGCATGATGAGCATCCTGCCAACATGGCATCAAAGGGATCTCAATGCAAACATGCAGGATGACAACATGAGTATCCCATAAAACATAAAACAAAGGGATCTCAAAACACAACATGACGAATCATGTCAATAAGTACATCACATATACGATTCCGTGTCACATCAAGCAGAAATCATGAAAACAAGTAATAAACAAGATCCCTCATCAACATCAAATAGGGATTTGTGCAGCACAATGCATAGAAAAAGAAGTACATGAACACACTGCATATACCTCACAACCAAGGGCCATCTAAGGAAGTAGATGGGAAACTGCTGAAGTTGCTCGTGTTGTCAATCTTACGGCATCAATCACATGGAAATGGCTGCTCGCACATGAATGCTGAAACTTGCATCCCACTTAGAAAAGTGGCTAAAGAATAGAATGAGCAAATGAAAAATCTAAATGCACCATCAGATTTTTGATGTCGAATAGTGAAAAATTGACTATCCAATTTATAAATTCTGAGAAGTTCAGAATATGGGTCTCAAGCAATCTTTTACATTCCCCTTAGATTCCTCAAAGATTCTACTCCATGGTTGGACTGGAAATCTGCAACCCCAAAGGTGAATCTAACTTTGCCATTGCAATCCCTATGGAAAATCATGAAAAACAACTATAAACTTGACTATATTCCGTCATGGAGAAAAATTGCCTCCTCAAGAAAATTTCAACGATCATGGTTCCACTACATGTTTCTGTAGCAATCATGGTTCCACCTCCATACTGAAAAATGGACGGAAAGTGTAGAACTCTGATGGAGAAACAAACAATCTCACTACGTTTGTGGTGTCGAGAAGTGCTGAAACCATATAAAATTTGTCAAAATCTTACAAAGTAAAATTCGGCCCTCCTACAGAATTTAGCCTCGAACTGTGTGCCCTCTCTTCTACCCCTGAGCACCCAGACAAACTATGTTTAAGTAAAAAATCACTGGCATATTTCTGAATGAAGCTATTGGCTGAGTTGGTTGAGGAGCTTGGTTAATAGGGAGGAGGTCGAGCTGTCAAACCTCGCCTCCCTTTTTTATACATCGAATAATTTTACAAATGATTTTTTTTTTAAATTAACATTTAATGCTTTATTTTTTGGGTGGCAAGTCCACCATACTTGGTGGCCCGCTTTCCCCATTTCCATTGCCACCTTTTATTTAGGGTGATGTGGAGTGTCATGCAGAAAGAGTTATTTTTGCAGACAAACCTAACCTCCCTAGGAGTCTAAGACTCTCTAGTGACAAACAAGACAAACAAGAGAAATCCTTCTCTACATTATTCTATGAGAGATCAAGTGTTTTCCGATCTTACCTTAGGTCCAACGCTTGTTGTAGCAGTCCAGCCTTGCTGATCCAGATGAGCTCCTCCTTCACTTTAAGACCTGCATACACTAACAAAGCAAACGATTAAATAACACCTGAATATTCATCATAAAACAAAGCATATTCATCACATAGACCAAGGAGTACATGAAATAATTCATTAACAACAAATCATTGAGAAGAATGGACTTATTTGTATTAAGGAAACAAAAAAGGAACCATTACAACCTGAGCCTTGGTGTTGTGCAAGCTCCTCCCAGGGTCCAACAAGAGATTTCCTCTACTTTGACAAGCTCACCCACTCCCAATATGGCAACAAGGAAGGATAGTGATCTCTCCTCACAAGTCAACAATGGAAGTCCTAATTCCAGCAGCATTTACCCTTTAGAATGTTCAGCTTTTCCACCTCCCCTCCTTTGGCCCAATGCCTGTATTTATAGTATTCTAGAGGAGGTTATTCAGTTCCAACATCAATGGGATACTCCCTCTTTTGGAT
>APFE030250796.1:22327-48954 GCA_000404065.3 Pinus taeda | reverse complement strand
ACGGGGTAGTACTACTCCTTGATGGTGTCTTGAAACGAATTCAAAGTGGGTGTGGATGAAAATAGTGAGGTTTTACTTTCATTCTTCTTCTCACAGTAGGTTTTCCACCACTCCTTGACATGGGGGGCAGCTTTGAGAAGAGAAAAAATAATCTTTTCCTGGCTGGGAAAATCATAAACAGAAAAATACCCTTCTAGCAGATTTAACCATTTATCTATGGCTTCTGCATCTATTTGGCCCTTAAATATGGGAATGTCAAAGTTTACTTGTACCTTAAAAGGAGTGGACTCCCAGAGTGGTTGTTGGATGTGGATGTGCCGTTGGTGGGTAATCGATGAAGGATCTGGGAAAAGTTATCCATTATCGTATTCCTTTGTTTCTCGAGGGCCTCCTCGAGCAATATTTCATAGGATACCCTACTCCCTCATCTTTCTTTTCTTCCCCCATGGGCATTCGTCGGGGTTTGCGAGGTTGATATTTGCAAAGGTTCAACTAGATCTAGCCTTAACTCCTTATATCCCAACCTCGTTGGGGACATGCAAAGAAAAACAAAGAAAGAGAATACCCGCTCTTATACCACTCATACAGATTTAAACAGGAATGCAACAAATTATAGATATAACCATAAATACAGAGATGCAACAAAAATAACACTTCATTTCATTAATATCAAATACTGAAATATGCTTACAAACAGAATGGAAATAAGACTAGCTCGAGTGATGGTAGCTTATTTCCAAGAAGAGATGTGGCAGTTACCTGCCTCTGAACTGTGTTACAATGAGGCTCAAAGGCCTATTTATTATTGATAAACAATTGAAAACCCTAAACATCCAAAAACCTAACCTTGGGAGATGAAGCGCCAAATTATGGGTCCCGTTTTGGTAAATTGGTACATCAACTTCCTGGGGTCGTAACTTTGGCATACAACATTCATTTGACATGCACAATACCTCGTTAGAAAGATATATCTGAGGAATACAACTTTTAAATGACCAACATGGCTTGCATGTTGGTCCCATTTTTCCCAAAAAATGTCATTTAGGGCCTCAAAATGGCTCCAGAAGTTCAGGACTCGAAAAACTGCCAAAAATAGTAAATTGTACTACAAATAAGGAAACTGAAAAATACAATGAAACAATGGTGGGGGGTCCAAGTGGAATAGGTGGGTGGCCACCAATATCTACCTGGATCAACCCAATACCATGGGCACTAACAACTTTGACTTGATTTGGTCTCACGCCTAACAATCTCCCACTTGAGACCAAATAGAAGCTTCAGTGAATGTTTTCGACATTGATTTCTCTTCTCACTACAAACCCTTTCCCAAGATGCATTTTTATCATGTTTACATTACTCCAACCAAGGTTCTACAAAGGTTTTGTTTATCCCTTGGCAAAGTATTCGTTAACATATCAATTGGATTTTATGTAGTGTGTATTTTATCCAATTGTAGTAGCCCATCATTTAACACTTCATGGATCTAATGATATCAAACATCAATGTGTTTTGTCTTAAAATGACATGCTGGGTTTTTTTCAAATGAATAACACTTTGAATATCACAATACAACAAATATTTTTCTTGTTCTATTCCCAACTCTCCTAAAAATAATTGCATCCACAACACCTCTTTGCAAGGTTATGTGGAAGCGATGTATTCTTCTTATGTTGTGGAGAGGGCCACTACTTTCTACAGTCTGGACATCCGGGATATTGTTGCTCCTACAAAAGTACATAAATAACTAGTGGTGGGCTTTCTTGTATTCACATCTCCAGCCATGTTTGCATATGTGTAACCTTCAAGAAAAACATTGTTATTACCCAAAAATAAATAATAATTAGTACTAGTACCCTTGAGATACCTCAAAATCCACTTTACTTCTTGCCAATGTTGTTGGTTTGGATTTGCCAGAAACCTGCTCACTACTCCCACTAAATGTGCAATATTTGGATGAGTATATACCATGGAATACATCAAGCTACCAATGGCTAAAGCATAAGGGATTTTACTCATTTCCTCTTTATTATTGTCATCATAAGAGCACAAATCAACACTAAGTTTGAAGTTTGATGCTATGGGTGTACCCATTTGTTAGGCATCCTTCATATTGAACCTATATAACACCTTTTTAATATATTTTTCTTGTGACAACCACAAATTTTTCTTCTTTCTATCACTTATCATCCTCATGCCCAATATTTTTTATGTTGGACCTAAATCTTTTATTGCAAATTTATTACTGAAGTCCTTCTTCAACTTAGTAATCACGTTCTTATCATCTCCAACAACTAGCTTATCATCCACATACAAAAATAGTATAATATACCTTTCTTTTTCATACCTCTTTATGTAGACACAATAATCAACCTCTAGTCTTTTGAAGCCATGCTCCAACATAAATGAATCAAATTTCTTACACCATTGGCTAGGTGCATGTTTCAACCCATAAAGGCTCCTTTTCAATCTACAGACAAGGTCTTGTTTACCTTTTACATTGAATCCTTCCGATCGTTCCATATAAATCTCTTCCTTCAATTCTCCATGAAAAAAAGTTGTCTTCACATCTAATTGTTCACATTCCAAGTCTAAAGCAATAGTAAGACCAAGAATAAATCTTATGGAAGACATTTTAACAACAGGTGATTTTTTTTTGTAAAGTCAATCCCTTCTTTTTATGCAGCCTTGATTTGTATCTTTCGTTATTCTCCTCACCATCGTGCTTAATCATGTATACCCATTTGTTTTGTAGGGAATTTCTTCCTTTTGGAAGATTCACTAGATCCCAAGTTTTATTTTTCAACAAAGAGTCCATTTCTTCCTCCATTGCTTTCTTCTAATTTTCAGTACTTTCCACTTCACAAGCTTCCTGAAAACAATTAAGCTCACCTTCATCAGTTAGAAAAATAAAATACGAGGATGGATACCTTTGTGATTGCTTTTGAGGCATAGTAGACTAGAAAACCAACTATAGTGGTGTGTTTTCCACTTGTAACGGTTGCGGTGAGTTTTCTTCTCCTTGTTGTACATCCTATTCTTGAGTTTGTTGCTCATATTCTACCAATGGTGGGATATTTTCTTGTTGTTCTATAAACCTGTCAACAATTTTCTTGACCTTTGTTTCGCTTGCAAGCCTTTTATACATCTTAGATTCATTAAATATTACATCCATGCTTCTAACAATTTTGTGATTAATTGGATCCCGTAGACAATAACCAAACTCACCATTTGCATATTCCAAAAAAATGCACTTTCTTGATTTATCCTCTAATTTGCTTCTATGCTCTTTAGGAACATGCATAAATGCTTCAATTCCAAAAACATTTGGTGAGAATAATTTACCCTTTTACCGGTCCAAACTTCTTTAGGAATACCACCAACTAAGACTATAGAAGGTGAGGGATTGATGAGGTAACAAGTTGTCCTTACAGCTTCTGCCCAAAAATGATTTTCCAATTCAGAATTTTATAATGAACTCCTCACCTTCTCCATAATAGTGCATTTCATCCTTTCCATAGCACCATTTGGTGTGGAGTACCATGCACAATATTCCCATGTTTAATGTCAAACTTATTAAATAATCCGTGAATGCATTAGAGAAATACTCCCCACCATTATCTATTCTCAAACAATTGAGCAATTTATTAGTCTCCCTTTCAAAAAAAACATGAAAATTTTGAAATATCTCAAATGCCTAATGTTTATTTTTCATAGGGTAGGCCTAAAACTTCCTATATGCATCATATATGAATGTAACAAAATATGAAGCTCCTCCTAAAGACTTAATATTCAGCGGTCCAAACACATTAGAGTGTATTAATTCTAAAAAAATTATTTTCCTTTCATGACCACCTCTAATAAAAGAAGCCCTTCTTTGCTTACCACAAATACAATGTTCTCAAAGATCAAGTTCATAAGATTTCAATTCTGGAAGTATATTTTTAACAACAAAAATTTCAGCCCCTTTTCACTCATGTGGCCCAACCACTTATGCCATAACTCCATTGAGTTTTCTTCTTTTGCAATAGAAAGTGTATCTAATATCTCTGTTGTTGCCTTCATTCTATTCAAGGTTCTTGTCATGGATCCTTTAGCCAACACCAGTGATCCTTTAGTAATTTCCCAGCCACATTTCCCAAAGTTTATGGTGCAACCTTTATCATCGAATCATCTCATAGAGATTAAAATCATGCATATCTTTGGGACATGCCTAACCTGTTTTAGCAAGACACCTTGTCCATCCTGTGCCTTAATTTAGACATCCCCCACTCCAACAATATTACAAAAATGATTATTTCCTAAATGTACTTTACCATGATCAACATCTTCATATGTAACAAAATTATTTTAACATGGGGTCACATGGTGAGATGCCCTTGAGTTGAGTAACCAATCAATGCTACTACTAGAATGCTTATTCTACTGAAACAATAAGAAAAACATCACTTTCAAAAGCTACAAAAGTAGTCTCACCTTCCTTTATGTTGTTATATTTTTTATTTGTGTTGATTGATTTTTGTTCCTTCTTCCAAAAGCAACAATCCTTTCACTTGTGTCCTGCTCTTCCACAATGGAAACAAGTGAGTCTTCTAGTTCTTGATTTCGATCTACCTATTGATTTTGAATGCCCCTGACTAACATGTTCAATTTTCTTTCCACGATCAACTAAGACTAAAGCTTCTCCTCCTTGATTTTCTGCAATTGATTTTTGATGAAACTCCTTATTCATTAAACTTTTACTAACGTCATCAAACTTCAGGGTCCCTGCAAGTGTTGAAGTGCTAATAGCTACTATCAAATTCTCTCATCTATCTAACATAGAGCACAATAATAATATGGCTCTAATATCTCCATCCAAAATAATTTTGATAGAGGCAAGGTGACTTGTTATTACATTAAACTCATTCAAATGCTCTGCCATTGAAGCAACTTCCTTCATCTTGAGACTACGAAACTTCTTCATCAAGAAGACTTTGTTCGATGCCTTGTTCTTCTCATATAAATCATGCAACTTTTTCCACAACCCTTATGTTGTCTTTTCTCTAACGGCATTAAAGTATACATTCTTTTCCAAATACCAATGAATTATGGCAATGGGCTTTCTATCCAGCTTATTCCATTCTTCATCTGTCATTGATGAGGTCTTCTTCGCCACTCCCTCAATCGACAAATATTGATCCTTTAAAATCAATATGTCCTCCATCTGCGCCTTCCATAGGGAAAAATTAGTCCCATTTAATTTCTCCACATCTCTTAATATGGCGATCTCCATGCTCATAATTCTTCCCAATAATAACCTAGCATACACCAAAAAAAAATATAGAACCACCTCGCTTTAATACCAATTGTTAATAAACATGAACAAAAAAATTATTTAACCGAAAAATAAACAAATTTCATGCATTGAAACAAGAAATAACCTATAAAATTAACTCAAACACAAAACACCATATTTACGTGGAAAACCCCATTTTGGGGAAAAACCATGGGGAAAGGGAGTAGTTGTTTTTAATTATCACAATGAAAATCTATATACATTTCACTCACTTCATTCTTTCTCACCCATACATTTCCTTTTTTTTGTACTTGCACCCTTATATATACAAATATTTCATTATAATACCATGGTCCCAATACCATGGGTTGTGAATACCATGGACACTAACAAATTTTACTTGATTTGGTCTCAGCCTAACATCTTTATTATTCTTTATTCTTTATATAAAACAGAACATGCATGCCTATACCTTGCCAATTACATGAGCCTTTGGCCATTTTCATTTTGTCTAAAATGTACGTATGTATGAGTTGTAGTAGTTGCATGTAATGTTTACTTGTACTTATTAATAATTGCATTTCATTGTTTATATATTATTTCATTCATATAGGATCTTTAGGATAATTGTAGGATTTCCTTGTCTTTTGGTTTTGCGAGAGGAAGAGACAAAAGGCCAACAAAGCCTTTAAACATGTCAAGAACGATCATCCCAAACAACTGGGGTTATTGAAGAGCCTTGGTCTGATTCGTTTCTCCTTTGTTGACATAGGCATGTCAACATCTGCATCGACGAGTGCGTAACTAAAGGAGTCTAGGTGAGTCACCTATAGACATCTATCCCAAGAGATAAGACATAAGGGTCATTAATATATAAGATAATTGCAGGAAAATCTTGTCTACCATATGAAATGTAGATAATAAATTAATTACTGACATTGAAGTTTGTGGACAATTGATTGGTTAGAACCTAGTGATTCCTACTCAAGATAAGCAAGCTTGCTACTCTTTTTTCGATTCCATATGAAATAATACTTTGATGTGTAGGAGAAGGAAGTGCAAGGGACTATAAGATGACCATTGTAAATAACCATCATAGATCCATTTAAGCATAGATCTAGCATGAGCCGAGAGGGATCAAATTTCTTCATGTGCAAACTCTTTAATATAGTGCAAAAAACAATGTGTAATTTTTCATTATTTAAAATTCAACTTAAACTTGTAGAGATTACATTGCTTAAACTTGTAATTCCAAAGTACCTTTGTTGGATTTTGACAAAAAAAAGATATACCTAAAAAAGTATTAAAATGTAAAACACTAACCATAAAAAAAATATGTTTTTCAATAGCTTTATATGATATATACATTATTTTACATAACATGTGCATCTAGTGATTTTATTAGTGCACATTAAAATGTTCTTTTTGGCATTAATATATTTTTAGGTATACGTCAATATCAATTCATATTAAAATATTTTATTCATAGTTCACATTAGATATGTTATTATACACAACAATCAAATACTTTCTTTTAAGAGTGTTTTCTATATATAGATATATATGAAGTTGATATCAACATAAATTAGTTAACATAGATTTTCAAATAGTTTATTTAAATCACGTATTAAAATATTTTTTTAAAGTGTAAGGTTTAAACATCTTACTCACATATTTCTTTTACTTCTAATTAATTTTACATGAAACTATATTTGGTTATATAGACAACTAATTAAACATGCATAGTAAAAAAAAGTTCGTTTTTTATTTTATTTAGAAAATATTTTATTTTTATTTTAAGAGAGACACATATCAACTTCAAATTGAACACAAACATATTTGCACATCCCTTTCACATTAAATTGTAAAAAATAAATACTATAGTAATGTTTTGCAATAAATGGTTGATTAATAAAACTTTTGCAATAGATTGTTGATTAAAGCAATGAATGGTTGATTAATAAAACTTTTGCTTGATTAATAAGACTTTAGTGTAGGCATTTGACATAATAATGTTACAAGCATTAGGTTTCCAAACAAATTTTATGCTTATATTTGAATGGAAAATTTTGGGAGAGAATATATTGTTTGAATTAAGAATCTTCCTGTAATCCTTATATATTATTTTTGTGTTAACAAAATTGATAAAAAATAGTCATTATTTTAAATAAGTACATGTTCCATCTATTAAATGGGTAGTATGTTGCTATAATTGCTTTAAGCTTTAAGACTTAGTTGATGGATTACGTTATAATTACTTTAAACCTTTATTTATCCTTGAAGATTCAACAATTTCTCTTATATACCATTTTTAGAATAAAGAAAGGTGTCTAATGTTATAACTACTTTAAGATTTAAGACTTAGTTTGTAACATCCCTAAAATAACTCATGTAAAATTAAACAGTTATGAAATAGTAATTTGAAAAGTTACGAATTAGTTATCAAAACTAATTCTTGGTATTTGTGAAACTAAATGGGGATGAATGAATAAAGAAAAAGGGCTCCCACACAATGGCGAAAGGGATGGAAGAAAATGGTTACGTGTTTCATTGGAATCAGGTTGCCTCGCAACAACGACATTAAGGGAAGTTTGTATATGTTTTTTTCTCATTTGGTTACTCTCCTTGTTCTTCTTTTTGTTGTGGGTGGCGTACAAGGGTGGTATGCTTGGAAATTGGCGTCTTCAATGCGCATTAACTCGAAGCAGCAGCGGCACACCAGCAAGAAGCAGCACTACGCAAGGTAAACTTGGTGCCTGTGGAATTTGTTTTTTTTTTCATTCTTTTGGGCTAGGTTTTTTGGCAGTTAAATCGGCCTCGGGGTGCATCATTGCTGGTAAGTTTATGGACGTTCTGAGTAGGACTTTCCAAGATGTCATTAAAAGTGAAATTTCATGAGAAAGGACAGAGTCTGAGCAATTTTGAATCTCAAAAATAAGGAAATTGATGTATTCCAGTTTCTAGTCTTGTAATTGAACAAATTACGGAGTTTTACTATTGGGAGTGCTTTTATTTTGTGGATTTGAAGCTTTTGTTGAGTGTATTTGGATGTCTTCGAGTTGGACTATGATTATTTTGAGGTCTAAGTTCATTTTGATGTTGAGGGAGTTAGTCAGTAAGGGGACTTTGAATTCTTGAAGTTTAAATTTCCATAGTTGTGATGCTTAAAGATTGAATATTTTATATGTTTTCATAGTAAAGAAAATATTTTAATGCATGCCGTAAAAGATTGATTATTTTATATGCTTTCTTGGTAAAGAAAATATGTTAATGCATGCAATTAAAGATTGATTATTTTATATGTTTTCTTGGTAAAGAAAATATAGTAATGCATGCAGTTAAAGATTGAATATTTTATATGTTTTATTGGTAAAGAAAATATATTTATGTGTGTAGTTCTTAATACCTACCTTATGTGTGACTAATCTTTCTTGTTTTTATATAACAATGAAAATACCTTTTATATAAGAAAAGATAGGAAGCATACTCTTTTCTTATCCAAGTTATTTTCTTGTAAGTGAATATTTATCCAAGTTATTTTCTTGGAAGTGAATAAAGATTAAAGAGGATAATTTGTGAAATATTCTCATGGGTAGAGAGTTATCTTGAAAAACAATACTTAGACATGAGAAAATATAATAACCTATGCATAGATAAAATGCATAGAGATAAGTCATAGGAACCTTCTTTGGAAAGAGTATATCTTTTTATGCATGAAAGATAAGTTGATGGTGTTAATCCCTTTGCAAGAGCTTGCAAAAGTTATATGTTTTGGTGAGTAAAAAGGTAAAGGATTTGGTTGTTGCATATTGGGTAGTTTGATTTATTTGCATGGTTAAATGCATAAATGGTTACCGTTATTATTTTCTCAGTTATTATGGGCAAAAGAAAGGTTGATTATGATACTTTGTTGAAAACAAATGCATGAGGACTTCGTTATGATACTTTCATGGAAACGAATGCATAATAGCTTTGTACATAAATGATAGAGAAACTATGATGGGTTCTTGAAAAATAACTATGTGAAAAGAACACATAAGCAAAAGCATAGAAACAATAGTTTAATACATGTATGAGGATATAACTATTGTGTTATATATTGTAAAGAGGAACATGGACCGGTAGAGCTATTGGGTTAGATCATTTGAAGAGAAATATGCATTATTGTGAATAAGAATTGTGGAAAGTAAAACAAGTACTTGAATAAATGTACTAGTATTTATTATGACATGCTTGATAATTGTTTGTGCACAATGTTGTTAGAAGAAGCTTCTTGTGATATATATTTACAACTCATGCACATGAGTAGATGCTAAAGGATCACTTTTATAGATTGATTATTGATTGATTAATATTGTATCTAATCTTGTTGCCAAAGCTTGTTGACGACAACAATGACAGGAAACGATGGTGGGTTGTGCCAAAGAAAAGTGATGTTTTACATTGTGGTAGGTAAAGAACTAACGATCCATGCTCATGGGTACAAGTTGCAGGATCGTACATTGATAGAACAATCATGCCACAAGGATGTAGAGAGTGGTGATATGTAGGTAAAGGGTTTCCTGGAAAATGTAATAGCTTTTAGCTAGTTATGTGACAATTTAATGATATTTCATTGTAATATTTTATAACAATGGTTAAGGGATGGAATCCCTTATAAGCCATTGAGTGAGGGGTGAAAACACTCACAAGTGTTTAATAATAAGATTAAACTTTTGCTGGTCTTCACCCTACGGGGTTTCCATGGTATATTGGTGTTCAATGATGTGATTGCTTATCGTGTCAGTTTGATGATGCTGAATCCTTGATGATGTTGATTCCTTATTTAATGTGATAATCATAATGTCAAGTATGTGATTAATTAATATGGTTAAGGAAATCATGAAATGGATGCAAGGTTCATTAGACAATTTATGTTATTGTACTACAACAATGGTTGAGAATGGTTATGCAACTTAATGTCCTCTATTGAAATTTACGTTATGTAGTAATGAACAATATATCTAATGGTTAAAGAGGAATGTGGAGTTGTCATTTGGATAATTACTTGTGGTAATTTGTGTAAAAAAATTCTAACTCCCTGCTTTTACATGTGAGGTAACTAGGGTATGTTACAAGTGGTATCAGAGCTAAAGGTTGTAGCACTAGCGCCTTTGGGAATTGGTAAGCGGAAAGAAATTTAGGTATGCCACCAATGGGCATTAACTCAGCTATGAGTTTAAGAATCTACATATTGATTTATGTAGTACACTACTTTTGACATGATATGTGTGATTCATGTCTATAATTGCTTTGAGTAGTTAGTAATAAAGTTTGCTGCATAACTATGTTCATGATATTGGATTCTTGATGAGGATAAAAGACAATAAAACTTTTGTCATACTTAAGAACAATATTGGACACTCATTACACTTATGAACAATATTGAACACTCATTAAGGAAAGTGACAATCAACTACCAACTTTTGCTTGCAAATATGACAATAATAATGATGCATTTAATGAACATGATTGAAGTTACAATGAACTAATTTTAATGAGTCAATGCATGAATGTTAAATATGGGGAACATCCTTGAATAGGACAATATAGTGTTTTAAAAAGACATTGTAAGAACCCCTTTGGATATTGAAAATAAACAATGAGTCGAGTAATGAAGACTTGACTGTAATAACTAAATTTTTATTAAGTCTTGTCATGGATGCATGAAGATGGTTGTTAGTTGTGATTGGTTAGTGTTGTATGACTAACTAATATAAATTATATGCATTAATTGGATTGGATTTAAGATTATTACAATCTGTAAATAAGTGATTATGGTAGTTACTTCATGTATCGATCTATTGATGACAATACACTATGGAAATTGGAAATGTTTAGATTGTTACCTCAACTATCATTGGCATTTACACATTAATGAATATTTTCATATACTTTTATTCATGATAGTATTGTGCCTCAAACTAAAATGATTTGGAAATTGAATATTTGTTAAATGATGCATATTTATAACTAACATTGTTGATGGGATTAAGTAGTGGTAGCTTAATGGCAACAATAAAACTCATCACGTAAAATGTTGCAATGTGAATTGAAATCATAAGTGAGAAATTATAATGTTATATGATATGCATGATTGTGTTACTTGGAAAATCAAATGAATACGACATGTATGTTTCTCATCAATCTAGATATTATGGACCCATGTTGAGTATAAATGCATGGTGTACATGCATGTTTATTTTGTTAATGATAATGTTCATATGGTTCATTATGTAAATTACTTTGGGGAAGAGTGATAAAAGGGAAATTTAAAATGCCAGACAGTTGCAGATAGTTGTGAAAGGCTATAAGGCCTTGGGTTGATGGCGTTTACCTGCCTGAAGGGGTTGATGGTACTGTCCTACCCGGATTTCCTCTCCCTAGAGATCAATTATCTCAATAAGGGAAAAGAGTTTGCCAAGATGGTGAAGAAGGTAAAAAGCCTGAGGCAACTTTATTGATTTGGAGCATGTTGGAGGAGGCCCAAAATTCCTCATAGATGGGACGCTATCAGAGGAATAGGCAAGACGCTGCCAAGAGGAATCCTATATTAGACCCTATGTGGTAATTGGAATTCTGGAGCTGGTTGGCCAGTGGAATTCCATATTAGACCTGGTAAGGTCTCTATCAAAGAAATTGTCTGGATGTGAAAATGACTCGATCTGGTTGCAGAAACCAGTTCCCATGGGTTGGGAGGAGAATTCTTCAGCCTATTGTGGTTCTCATAGCTAAAGAAATTAACTAATAAGCTATATGTTATGTTAAAAATGAATTTTATATATAGTTGTGTAAAAAGAATGTCATGCACATTTTAACACGAAAGGATTTTAGTGCTTATTGGAATTTTAGTTCCTTTATTGTATTACTAATCTTGTAAACGTCTTAGTAGGGGCTAAAACAATTTTCACTTGATGCAGTGCTTGACTGTTTTGATGATTAGAGAGCTAGGTGCTCTTTTGGTACTTTTAGAAGTACTATGTGGATGTCTTTAGTGAGAATTAATTCAGCGTGCATGTGGAGCAGTGATTTATCATTTTGATGATCAGTGTTAGTGCTCTTTAAGTACTTGTAAAAGTACTATGATTTAAAAATCATCTAACATTGCACAATTGGTTGATAGTTAAAAGTATTTCATTTGACTCAAAATATTGTGACTAATGCAATTGAATTTGTTATTCATACATTACAAGTTACTTATCATGGAGGGTTGATGGGTTGTTCAATCACTATTAAAATGCTTAAGTGAAAGTGCTCATGATTTTCAAGAGTAATTGGTAAGTAATGGTAAGTTGATAGAGATTTGTCTTTGTATATTATGAATTTGAATAAGGGCCAAGGGATGGAAATTAGAACTCGCATATTTTTGCAGTTATAAATACTTATGACTATTGATTTTTCTTATGTTATAACATTACTATTTTGTTTATTGTCGTTTCTTGGAATGAAATCTTTGATTTTAAAGAGGAAGGATCACTTTTTGTGTGGTTTAGATGGTTATATCATGAGTAAAATCTAAGGTTCCAGTGAGAGATGAACAACAGGGACAGTGTTCTTGTTAAGGGGGGGAGTATGTAATATCCCTACAATAACTCATGTAAAATTAAACAGTTATGAAATAGTAATTTGAAAAGTTACGAGTTAGTTATAAAAATTAATTCTTGGTATTCGTGAAACTGAATGGGGATGAATGAACAAAGAAAAAGGGCTCCCATGCAATGGCGAAAGGGATGGAAGAAAATGGTTACGCGTTTGGTTGGACTCGGGTTGCCTCGCAACAACGACATTAAGGGAAGCTTGTATATGTTTTCTTCTCATCCAGTTGCTCTCCTTTTTCTTCTTTTTGCTGTGGGTGGCGTACGAGGGTGGTATGTGTGGAAACTAGCGTCTTCAATGCACATTAAATCGAAGCAGTAGCGGCGCACCAGCAAGAAGCAGCACTATGCAAGGTAAACTTGGCACCTGTGGAATTCATTTTTTTCCCATTCTTTTGGGCTAGGTTTTTTGGCAGTTAAATCGGCCTCGGGGTACATCATTGCTGGTAAGTTTATGGACGTTCTGAGCAGGACTTTCCAAGATGTCATTAAAAGTGAAATTTCATGAGAAAGGGCAGAGTCTAAGCAATTTCGAATCTCAAAAATAAGGAAATCGACGTATTCCAGTTTCTAGTCTTGTAATTGAACAAATTATGGTGTTTTATTGTTGGGAGTGCTTTTATTTTGATGATTTGAAGCTTTTTCCGAGTGTATTTGAATGTCTTCGAGTTGGACTATGATTATTTTGAGGCCTGAGTTCATTTTGATGCTGAGAGAGTTAGTCAGTAAGGGGACTTTGAATTCTTGAAGTTTAAATTTCCAGTGTTGTGATGCTTAAATATTGAATATTTTATATGTTTTCTTGGTAAAGAAAATATTTTAATGCATGCCGTAAAAGATTCATAATTTTATACATTTTCTTGGTAAAGAAAATATGTTATTGCATGCAGTAAAACATTGATTATTTTATATGTTTTCTTGGTAAAGAAAATATGTTAATGCATGCAGTTAAAGATTGATTATTTTATATGTTTTCTTGGTAAAGAAAATACAGTAATGCATGCAGTTAAAAATTGATTATTTTATATGTTTTCTTGGTAAAGAAAATATTTTAATGTGTGTAGTTCTTAATACCTACCTTATGTGTGACTAATATTTCTTGTTTTTATATAACAATGCAAATACCTTTTATCTAAGAAAAGATAGGAAGCATACTCTTTCCTTATCCAAGTTATTTTCTTGTAAATGAATATTTATCCAAGTTATTTTCTTGGAAGTGAATATTTATCCAAGTTATTTTCCTGGAAGTGAATAAAGATTAAAGAAGGTAATTTGTGAAATATTCTCATGGGTAGATAGTTCTCTTGAAAAATAATACTTAGACATGAGAAAATATAATAACATATGCATAGATAAAATGCACAGCGATAATTCATAGGAACCTTCTTTGGAAAGAGTATATCTTTTTATGCATGAAAGATAAGTTGATGGTGTTAATCCCTTTGCAAGAGTTTGCAAAAGTTATATGTTTTGGTGAGTAAAAAGGTAAAGGATTTGGTTGTTGCATATTGGGTAGTTTGATTTATTTGCATGGTTAAATGCATAAATGGTTACCGTTATTATTATCTCAGTTCTTATGCACAAAAAAAAGGTTGATTATCATACTTTGTTGAAAACAAATGCATGATGACTTCGTTATGATACTTTCATGGAAACAAATGCATAATAGCTTTGTACATAAATGATAGAGAAACTATGATGGGTTCTTGAAAAATAACTATGTGAAAAGAACACATATGCAAAAGCATAGAAACAATAGTTTAATACATGTATGAGAATATAACTATTGTGTTATATATTGTAAAGAGGAACATGGACTAGTATAGCTATTGGGTTAGATCATTTGAAGAGAAATATGCATTAGTGTGAATAAGAATTGTGGAAAGTAAAACAAGTATTTACTTGAATAAATGTACTAGTATCTATTATGACATGCTTGATAATTGTTTGTGCACAACGTTGTCAGAAGAAGCTTCTTGTGATATATATTTACAACTCATGCACATGAGTAGATGATAAAGGATCACTTTTAGAGGTTGATTATTGATCAATTAATATTGTATCTAGTCTTGTTGCCAAAGCTTCTTGACGACAACAATGACAGGAAACGATGGCGGGTTGTGCCAAAGAAAAGTGATGTTTTACATTGTGGTAGGTAAAGAACTAATGGTCCATGCTCATGAGTACAAGTTGTGGGATTGTACATTGATAGAATAATCATGCCACAAGGATGTAGAGAGTGGTGATATGTAGGTAAAAGGTTTCCTGGAAAATGTAATAGCTTTTAGCTAGTTATGTGACAAGTTAATGATATTTCATTGTAATATTTTATAACAATTGTTAAGGGATGGAATCCCTTATAAGCCATTGAGTGAGGGGTGAAAACCCTCATGAACGTTTAATAATAAGATTAAACGTTTGCTGGTTTTCACCCTATGGGGTTTCCAGGGCATATTCGTGTTCAATGATGTGATTGCTTATCGTGTCAGTTTGATGATGTTGAATCCTTGATGATGTTGATTCCTTATTTAATGTGATAATCATAATATCAAGTATGTGATTAATTAATATGGTTAAGAAAATCATGAAATGGATGCAAGGTTCATCAGACAATTTATGTTATTGTACTACAACAGTGGTTGACAATGGTTATGAAAATTACTATCCTCTATTGAAATTTACGTTATGTACTAATGAACAATATATCTAATGGTTAAAAGGAATGTGGAGTTGTGATTTGGATAATTACTTGTGGTAATTTGTGTAAAAAAAATTAACTCCCTACTTTTACATGTGAGGTTACCGTGGTATGTTACATAGTTGATGGAGTATGTTATAATTACTTTAAGCCTTTATTTATCCTTGAAGATTCTACAATTTCTCCTATATACCATTTTTAGAATAAAGAGGTAAAAAAATATGGAATTTGTTATGCATTGATTATTTTAAAAATATATCTAAATTTTTATATATATTATATATATATGATATAATATAGATATATGTTCAATATTATAAGTAAATCAAATTATATAAATTAAATAATAATTTAAAATATAAAATTTAAAATTATAAAAAGATAATGTAGTGTAATGTAAACATTTTTAATTTTATAAAAAAAAAAATAAAAAATCTTATAAAAAAATAAAATAAAATTTGGATTGATGGTATTCACTTATGGTATTGAGAATTTATGGTATTCATATAGCTTGTAGTCTATTTAAAGGGATAAATTAAATTAGACTAGATCCATTTTAATTCTAGATCTATTAAACGCTGAGAGGATCAAATCTCTTGATATACAAATTCTTTTTTAAAGTGAAAAGAGATTTGATCTCTCTTTTGGTAAATCCAAAATTAAAATAAATATAAATTAATACTTAAAACATTTAATAATAATAAGCAGTAATAAATAATATGCTCATTTGAAAAAAAAATAACATAATTACCCTGAAGAGATAGCCAAACCTATACTATTAATTATTTCGTTCTGGAATGTGTTAATTATGCTGAGTTTTATGGCTTGTGCTTTTCTTCATTTAGAGGCTTTATCATATTAAAATACAAGCTAAACTAATGGCCTGAAAAGTTAAAGGATACTTTTTAAATTCCCTTATTTATTTGTTATATTGAACTAATGCCATGAACAATTAAAGGTGAACAATGAAAGGATGCTTTCCCATTTCCTAAGTAAATTCATGTTTGCGGATTAATATAAAATAAAAAATATTATATATATATTTATAAAAGCTTATGATTTTTTTCCACCTTTTGACTTTTTGGAAAAAAAATTTCATTTTTTTAAGTTGTTTTTTATTTTTTATTTATAATTTTTTATATTTTTTTTTTTTTCCAATATTTCCATTTATTGGAAAAAAAATTAGGAAACAAATTTGCATATTATTCGCTGGATGGAGACATTGCAAAGATAAATGCGGCCTCATGCTTTTTAGTTCGTTTATCTATTACTACTAGGATTGCAATTTGCAAAAAATCCTTTCTTTGATTTTTCGATTATTGTTATTAGCGGGCATAAAAAGAGATGACCTAGTTTTCAATTAAAATATTTATAACATAAATTCATTATAATGAACTTATTAATTATTTGACAAATTGGAAGATTAGAGTGTCCTTTCATCTTAGCTTACATGTGCGCTTTCCATCCAAAATGCATGATACTAATCATATTGCAAACATGTTATTAAAATACAAGGCCTAAAAACACATCTTTTTTATATGACTCTGCAATTTTATATAAAATATGGTTGAATATTAATGGTTAGAAAAAGAGAGTTTTGAGATTGTGTTATACAAATGTGAAACTTTAAATTATCATTTTAAATCCGTTGAAAGTTTGTTTTTATATATATATCATGATTTATTTTATTTTTTTAAGTAATATAAAATAGAATAATTATATTTAATAGTTTTTACAAATTATTTAATAATCTAAATGCTTTTGTATTATGGTTTAAGGAATTTATTTCTAGTGGGTTAAAAACAAATTATAAGTTTGTCAAAAAAAAATTATTTAGCTACA
Source organism: Pinus taeda (assembly GCA_000404065.3). Lineage (NCBI taxonomy): Eukaryota > Viridiplantae > Streptophyta > Pinopsida > Pinales > Pinaceae > Pinus > Pinus taeda. The sequence continues at coordinate 31,505 of APFE030250796.1, read as the reverse complement.
AGTTTGTTTTTTTGTACTTTGGGAAATGGGTTAATGGCTTATGACTCAAATATATCTTACATCAGTGAAAGCTTGCCTTTTAGGAATTACCAGTGAGATAATTCTTTGTAGTATAATTCTTCTTAAGTAAAAATTATAAGTCAACCTGCATTGGTCAATAATAATTAGTAAAAACTATTCCACCACTGATTTAACAACTAAATTATAATAAATTTTCACTTTGTAAAAAAATGATTTGACAACTAAATTATAATGAATTTCTTATTTGTAAAAATATTAGGTACTAAATCCAAACAATACCCCTGAGTTTTGCAAAACTATGATGAAACTCCCCCAGAGGAATGACAGGTGGGTTTCATAAAACTCTTTGTTGATTTTTAACTATTTTATGTTAGTTCAGAGCATACATAACACTCAACAGATTTAAACTTAGAGAATTGGATGGCAATAGCAGAGAATAATTTCAGAGACAAACAAATGGAGAAACAACAAGATTACTCAGTCAGAAACAACGGAATAGATAAAACAATCACTGGAGAACAGAAATCACTTAGTATTACATAACAAGCTTGGGCCTTGGATTGCTTTCCTTGGCTAGAGAAATTACAAATTTATAGAGTCTGAAGAAGGATCTAGAATCATGCATGTGATTTAGATGGAGATCTAGAAACCACTGGCGGTGTAGAAGGATCTAGAATCCTACATGAATTTGGCTTCACACTTAACATTCTCCCACTTGAAGCCAAATAAGAGTCATGAATCAAGTCACACCGAGTCCTACCATGCCTCTACATCACTCATGTTTATTTCATGGTAGAATCTTAGTGAGCATATCAGCAGGGTTCCTATCTGTATGGATCTTTTCCAAGGATAACTATTCTTCCTCCAACACATGCCGGATCCAATGGTACCTTCAGTCAATGTGCTTGGTTTTTGAATGAAATGCTGGGTTTTTCACCAAGTGAATGGCACTCTGACTATCACAATATAACACATACTTGTCCTACTTTATTCCTATCTCTCCTAGGAATTGTTGCATCCACAACATCTCTTTACAAGATTTTGTCGTAGCTATGTACTCTACTTTTGTTGTAGAGAGGGCTACTATTCCTTGTAGCCTTGAGACCCAAGATACTACTGCACCTACAAATGTATACAAATAACCTGTAGTGGACTTTCTGGTGTCAATATCTCCAACCATATCCCCATCTGTAAATCCTTCAAGCACAATCTCATCATGACAAAAACATAAACAATAATGACTAGTACCCTTGAGATACCTCAAAATCCATTTTACTGCTTGCCAATGTTGTTTGCTTGGATTGGCAAGGAACCTACTCACTACTCCCACTGAATATGCAATGTTTGGTAGTGTGCATACCATGGCATACATCAAACTGCCAACTGCTGAAGCATAAGGAATCTTGCACATCTCTTCTTTCTCCTTGTCATCATTAGGACATAATTCAGTACTCAACTTGAAGTGGGCTGCAAGGGGTGTACCAACTAGCTTGGCATCCTTCATATTAAACTTGTCAAGCACATTCTTGATATATTTTTCTTGTGACAGCCACATCCTTTTGTTTTTCCTGTCACGTATAATCCGCATGCCCAATATATGTTGTGCTAGTCCCAAATCCTTCATTGCAAATTTGCTACCCAAATATTTCTTCAATCTATTGATCTTATTCTTATCATGCCCAACAATCAACATGTCATCCACATATAACAATAATATGATATACTTTCCTTGATCATACCTCTTGATATAGACACAATGTTCAGCTTCCAACATCTAAAAACCATGTTCCAACATGAATGAACCAAATTTCTTGTACCATTATCTAGGTGCCTGTTTCAACCCATAGAGGCTCTTCTTCAACCTACAAATAAGGCCTTCTTTGCCTTTTTCTATGAAGCTTTCTGGCTGCTCCATATAAATTTCTTCCTCCAATTCACCATGAAGGAAAGCAATTTTTACATCTAACTATTCACATTCTAAGTCTAAAGCAACAACTAGACCAAGAATGACTCTAATGGATGACATTTTAACAACAGGAATTTTAGTGAAATCAATACCTTCTTTTTGGGCAAATCCTTTCACCACCAACCTTACTTTATACCTCTCCTTCTTTTCGTCACCTTCATGCTTAATTATAAACCCATTTGTTTTGTAGAGCCTTTCTTCCTTTTGGGAGGTTTACCAGCTCCCAAGTTTTATTTTCCTACAAACATTTCATTTCTTCTTCCATTGCATTCTTCCATTCTTCACTATGCTCAACTTTATAAGCTTCTTGAAAACAATTAGGATCACCTTCATCAGTCAACAAAATATAGTTTGAAGGAGGATACCTATGTGAAGGCTTATGAGGCCTAGAAGATCTGCGAACCAAATGTGGTGTTGCATTATCATGTTGAATCTCCTGTAAGGGTTCCTGCAAGATTCCTTCTTCTTGTTGTTCATCATTTTCCACTTGTTGTTCTTCATGCTCCTGAATTTGTTGTTCATTTTCTTGTATTGGTGGTACATTTTCTTGCTGCTCTTCAAACCTGTCAATAACCTTCTTGACCTTAAACTCACCTACAGTCCTCTTGAACATTTTTGACTCATTAAATATAACATCCCTGCTTCTAATAATTTTATGTTTGGCTGGATCCCATAGAAGAACCAAAATCTTCATCTGCATATCCCAAAAATATGCATTTCATAGATTTACTATTTTCTTTGGGAATATGTACAAATTCTTCACATCCAAAGGTTTTCAAGTGAGAATAATTCAAATTCTTACCAATACAAACTTCTTCAAGGATACCGCCATCCAAGGCTGTAGTTGGAGATCTATTTATGAGGTAGCAAGCGGTCTTGATTGCTTCAGCCCAAAAATTCTTCTCCAAACTAGAATTGGACAACATACTTCACACCTTTTCCATAATGGTGCGATTCATCCTTTCTGCGACACCATTCTGTTGAGGAGTACCAGGCACATTCCTCTCATGCTTTATGCCAAACCTGTTACAATATTCGTTAAATGCATTTGAGCAATATTCTCCACCATTATCTATTCTTAAATACTTCAACAATTTGTTAGTCTCTCTTTCAACAACAACATGAAATTGTTGAAATATTCTTAACACTTCACTTTTACTTTTCATAGGATGTGCCCAAACCTTCCTGGATGCATCATCTATAAATGTTACAAAATAAGATGCTCCTCCTAATGATTTGATGTTAACAGGCCAAAACACATATGAGTGTACCAATTCTAACACATTTTTCTTTCTGTCATGGCCACCTCTGAGGAATGAAACCCTTCTTTGTCTACCACATATACAATGCTCACAAAGATCAAGATTGTAGGATTTCAAACCTGGCAATAAATTTTGACCAAAAAATATTTTTAATCCCTTCTCGCTCATGTGACCCAAGCGCTTATGCCACAGACCTGCTGAATTTACTTCTTTTGTGACAACAACCAAATATAATTTTACTATTAGTGTCTTCAACATGTATAATGTTCCTGTCTTGGATCCTTTGGCCATGACCAATGCTCCTTTGCTAAATTTCCAGCCTCCTTTTCCAAAGCTTGTGGAATAGGCTTCATCATCCAAGGTACCCATGGAGATTAAACTCATGCACATTTCTGGTACATGCCTCACCTGTTTCAATAATATACCTTGTCTATCTTTCATCTTGATCTAGACATCCCCCACTCCGACAATACTGCAAAAATGATTATTCCCTAAATGCACTCTACCATAATCACCAGGATTATATGAAACAAAACTATATTTGCATGGGGTTACATGGTGAGATGCCCCAGAGTCAAGGATCCAATCAAAGATAATGCTAGATGTATATACACATGCATCCTCTACTAAAATAGTAAAGAACACATCACCATCTATGGCTATAGCAGTAATCTCACCTTCATTTGTGCTGGATGACTTGTGATTTGTACTGGACAGTCTTTGATCCTTTTGTCCTTTCTTCTAGAATCGACATTCTTTTTTCATGTGCCCGGGTTTGCCACAATGAAAGCAGATGATCCCACCTCTCCTTGATTTTGATCGGCCTCTCAATCTTGATCGCCCTTGCCAGCCTCGATCCATTCTCCTGCCACCATCAGCTAGAGCTAGAGCCTCTCCTCCCTGGTTTTCTGTAATTGATTTGCGTCGCAGCTCCTCATTCATTAAACTATTGCTGACATCATCAAACTTCAGGGTCCCTGTAGTTGTTGAAGTGCTCATAGCTACAATTAAATTTTCCCAACTGTCTGGCATAGAACACATTAGCAAAATGGCTCTAATCTCATCATCTAAAATGATTTTAACAAATGCAAGCTAATTAGTAATAATATTAAATGCATTCAAGTGCTCAACAACTAAAGCACCCTCCTTCATTTTGATATTATAAAGCTTATTCATCAAGAACACTTTGTTTGATGTTGTGTTCTTCTCATATAGATTATGGAGCTTCTTCCATAATCCTTCAACCGTCTTTTCTCTGGACACATTGAAATACACATTCTTTACTAGATATTGCCGGATTGTTGCAATCGCCTTTCTATATAGCTTATTTCATTCTTCATTTGTCATCGATGAGGGTTTCTTTGTTGTGCCCTTAATCGGCAAATACTGATCCTTCAAAATTAGTATATCCTCCATTTGTGATTTCCATAGGGCAAAATTAGCCCCGCTCAACTTCTCCATTTCTGTAACTGTTGTCTCCATTTTCAATATATTGATGCCCAAAAACAAAAACTCCACTTAAAAATAAAACTTTAATTATTACTCTTAAAATTTAGTAAAATGACCTTCCTCCTTTTAAAATACCCTTTTCAAAATTCCTGCTCCTTTTAAAATATAATTTTCAAAATTCCAACATATAATTATATATGTTTCATAATAAATATAAAAAACATATATAATGTATTAACCTTTTCACATTTCAAACATATATATGTTGGTTTGAGAAAAAACTTGATGTATACGTGCAAGCTTGATGTAAAAAAAACTTACGAACGCCACATTTCAACTCCAACCTCCACAGATCTCCACATTTCAAACTCTAGCATTATGTTTCAACATAGGTCCACGACCTTGTTTTTCTTGCAACAATTGTCTTTTAGTTCCAACGTTCCTCAACTATTTCCTGGACAGATCCTTCAACAACTCCAAAGGTAACATCCAACATTTTAACAAACGCTACCAGAGTAAGGCGATGGCACTAAGTGGCTTGCACAGTGGATATTCGACCCTAGCTCTAATACCCATTGTTAGTTCAAAGCATACATAACACACAACAAATTTAAACTCAGAGACTTAGACAACAATAGTAGAGAATAATTTCAGAGACAAACAAATGGAGAAACAACAAGATTACTCAGTCAGAAACAACGGAATAAATAAAACAATCACTAGAGAACAGAAATCACTTGCATTACATAATAGGCTTGGGCCTTGGCTTGCTTTCCTTGGCCAGAGAAACTACAAATTTATAGAGGATGAAGAAGGATCTAGAATCTTGCATGTGATTTAGATAGAGATTTAGAAACTAATGGCGGTGTAGAAGGATCTAGAATCCTACATGAATTTGGCTTCACACTTAATATTTTAAAATTTAATAACTTTTAATTTCAACCTAATTATTTCAAAGTAAATTCACTTATGACACGCATAGAAATTCAAGAACCAACCATATGAAGACGGGTTAAATCGAGTATGTTTGATGTTATAACTTTTAATTTTCTGGTAATTTGTAATATCCTAAACACCAAAATTTCTAATAGATCCAGTACACTCTAGATGTTTTAAAAATTTTGCAATAAAAGCACTAAAAACATAACATATATGAAAATGCAACTTTTATTTATATTAACATTTGTAAATGGTACATGCCCATTCAATAAATCTCAATTCCAAGAGAAGACAAATGTATTGAAGCACAATCGTGGACCCTCGCTGATTCAACCAGACAAAATAACACCCACGGGTTTTCGTCCCGGAGATCAAACTAGAATTGGCTACGCCAATTTCTCAAGAAAAATACAACAAGATAGATAAAACCCCAATGATCCAATGGCTAGCTCCTATTCCCTTTTATAGGCTTGATGGATTCTCTAAAATCCTTATTTTATTTTTCCCTAGAAAAACTAAGGAAATATTCAAGAACCATATGAAAACATGTTAAATTAAGTCATGCTTTATAGAAATTCAAGAACTATGTGAAGACAAGTTAAATTGGGTCATATTTTATTGAGTCCAGAGGTTAATTCTTCAGACCAGTATGAAGGGATATGTAAATTTGTTGATCCATGTCCTTTTAAAATAAAAATAAAAAATAAAAAAATATGTTATAAATAGAAAATGAATGTCCACTATAACTAAAAAAAACATGAATATGTTGTAAAATAATTAAAAGTAAAATAGTTTTCAAAAAATTTTAACAAGAGAATTTTAAATCTAATTAAGTCTAGGTAACTAATTCAACTCAATATTATTAAAAGAAAATATATATAAAAAAAGTATGGTTAAAAAAGTTTTAATTTGGTTTTATATATATTCCTAATGTAGCATTCAAAAATACAATTTAAACAATGAAAAATAACGCATTATATTTTGCACTTTTAAAATTTACACAATGAAATTTGATCTCTAGATCATATTATATCCATGATATAAAATATTATCTTCAATATCATATTATGCTATTTTTCCATAAAGACAAAAACTATGATGTAATAATTAAATAAAAATAATAATAACAATTTTTAGTAAATTGAACATCATATAATAGCTACTAAAGTTCAGTCCTCATTGATCTGCTCCAGCTCCACTCATTAAATCCGCTTATGTGACGGTATATTCTCTGTTTCAACGATAAATTTGTGGATAAACATGTACATGTAGTAGCTTAAATACTATAATTGACTGTGAAAACACAATAACCCAGCTAGGGATCCAAGAAAAAATTTAGTGAAATTGTTTTGAAAAAAAAAAGACAACGTTGAAACTAATTACACTTATTTCACTAGAAATACTTCAAAAACTAAGTTTTTGTAAATTTTTATTATCCCTACATAAAAAGAGGCTAAGGAAGCAAATTCGTTAGTCATGTCTGGCTTTTGGAGTTAAGAAAGCTACCACACAAGAAGTAGATGATGTTCCGTTTTATTCTTCTTCTCGGGTTGTAGCTGTGGAACCAGCCTCGACAGCAGAGAAGTCGATTTCACCTTCACAAGATGGCCCATCTTCATCTCCACTTTCCAGGAAGAAGCCGAAATTCAAACCAGGGAAGCAGTCGCACATTTCCTCTAAGAGGGACCCACTTTCATTGTTGGAGATTTTTTTTGCTAAAATTCCAAACACAGAATCACAGAGAACAATGCTTTGACTCCAGGATGGAAATTTCTGATAATTTCAAACAAAATAGAGGAAGCAAAGTTCCTCAACTCAACTCAAAGAAATAAGAGAAATCTGGACAAAGAAGATATGGAGAAAAGCTCTGTTTCTATTAACCATAAAAATGACAATAAAAATTACAAACTTCTTCAGAACTACAATTCTGGAATAACTAAAAACTCCATACTCTGTTTTTTTTTTAACACAAATTCGTGTTTCAGCATCTGGCAGACAGTTGCTGAAACACCACATAGTCTGTTGCTGAAACACACAGACAGTTGTTGAAACACCATAGACAGTTGCTGAAACAGCCTGTAGAATGCATTGCTGCTCCAAAACACAGCAACTCTATTTTCTGGCTGTTTTCTCTGCTATGCCTTCTTCTATGTCTTTTTTTCAGACTCTCATACATTCTCATAAAGAAAAGAACTGATGTTCATTGCATTTATATGTTAAAAACATATTTGACTTTAAAGAATAAAATAATACAAATATCTTCTAAAGCTTATCTGCGCATTGAATGCAACAAGCAGTGATGCCTTTTGAAGAAATGAAGTCGGCTATTGCAGGGGAATTTAATTCTGAAAATTTAATGCACATTAATGTGCAAAATATCAAGCACGACTTTGAGGCACCCAACAGTCTGGAATATCTACAGCAAATCGGATTTCTGTCCAGCTGTTTATGTTGCAGTTGGAATTAAATTCCAACACCCCCCCTTAATTTCAACTGCTGGGTTTTTCTGCATACCCAGGCATTTCCTGAAATGATCAAAACTTTTCTTTCCCAATGGTTTTGTCAAGATGTCACCTAACTAATCCTTTGTTCTGCAGTGCTGCAAAACAATCTCACCATTGTTAACCAATTTACGTATGAAGTGAAATTTGGTGTCTATGTGCTCTGTCCTTTTATGAAAAACAGAGTTTTTAGACAATGCTATTGCCAAGTTATTTTCATAGTAAATGGTTGTGCCCTTTTCTTGTTCATGACACAAATCTCGGAGAACTCTTCTCAGCCACACTGCTTGGCATGTTGCTGCTGTTGCTGCCACATACTCTGCCTCTGCTGTTCACAGAGACACAACTGGTTGCTTCTTGGAAGCCCATGAGATGGCTCCCGATCCCATATGAAACACATATCCCAATGTGATTTTCCTTAGAATCCTCTTGGCTGCCTGCCAATGAGTCTCTTTCGGTCTTTCCATAAATCTGGAGATTAAACTCACAGCGTGCATAATGTCTGACCTAGTTGCAGTCAAGTACATAAGGCTTCCAACTATGCTCTTGTACAATTTTGGATCAAAATCCTTGCTATTGTCTTCTTTGGTCAATTTCAACCCCATTACAGTTGGAGTCACAGCTGCCTTGCTATTCTGCATGTTAAATCTCTTCAACACTGCTTCTACATATTTAACTTGAGAAATGAAAACACCATTTTCACTTTGGTCTACTTCAATTCCAAGAAAATATTTTAAGAAGCCTAAGTCAGTCATTTCAAATTCACTTTTCATGACTGCTTTGAAATCAACAATGAGAGAAGCATCGTTGCTTGTAAAAATCAGATCATCTACATATAAAACAACAATAATAATCTTACCGTCATTCTCCTTTATGTAGAGTGTGGTTTCACCATCACACTTATCAAACCCATTCTCAATCAGGTAAGCATGTATTTTGCTGTACCATGCTCTTGGAGCTTGCTTCAGTCCATAAAGAGCCTTCTTCAGTTTGCAAACTTTATGCTCTTGGCCATCAACTTCATAACCTGGAGGTTGTTC
>APFE030250796.1:0-20473 GCA_000404065.3 Pinus taeda | reverse complement strand
AAAATAGGGCTTTGGCATCCTTCTTCCTGTCACTCTTCAACTGGTCCCTTTCTGCTACTGTCAAAGCAGCCAATGTTGTTGCATCTGCAGGTTCAGCATAGCCAGTTTCAACCAGCTCCCATATTCCTTGAGAAGCAAACAATTCTTTCATTGTTATGGACCAATAACTGTGATTTTTCCCATTAAACTATGGCAGTTGGGAATTTGTCAAACCAGTTCCAGCATCTACCATCTTAACCTGTATAAGTAAAGAAGAGATACTGACTGTATAATTAAAACAAGCAAAAACTTTCTCTGCTGGAGAAAATCTGCTCAATAAGCTTCTTATAGCTCCTACAGTGAAAAAACAAACTCTGTTTTTTGACTCACTAAGTGCCTAGACCAGCTCTGATACCACTTGTTGGAGATTTTTTCTGCTAAAATTCCAAAAATAGAATCACAGAGAACAACGCTTTGACTCCAGGATGGAAATTTCTGATAATTTCGAACAAAACAGAGGAAGCAAAGTTCCTCAACTCAACTCAAAAAAATAAGAGAAATCTGGATAAAGAAGATATGGAGAAAAGCTCTGTTTCTATTAACCATAAAAATGACAATAAAAATTACAAACTTCTTCAGAACTACAGTTCTGGAATAACTAAAAACTCCATACTCTTTTTTTTTTAACACAAATTCGTGTTTCAGCATCTGGCAGACAGTTGCTGAAACACCACATAGTCTGTTGCTAAAACACACAGACAGTTGCTGAAAAACCACAGGCAGTTGCTGAAACAGCCTGTAGAATGCATTGTTGCTCCAAAACACAGCGACTCTGTTTTCTGGCTGTTTTCTTTACTCTGCCTTCTTCTCTGTCTTTTTTTTAGACTCTCATACATTCTCATAAAGAAAAGAACTGTTGTTCATTACATTTATATGTTAAAAACATATTTGACTTTAAACAATAAAATAATACAAATATCTTCTAAAGCTTATCTGTGCATTGAATGCAGCAAGCGGTGATGCCTTTTGAAGAAATGAAGTCGGGTGTTGTAGGGGAATTTAATTCTGAAAATTTAATGCACATTAATGTGAAAAATATCAAGCATGACTTTGAGGCATCCAACAGTCTGGAATATCTACAAATCAGATTTTTGTCCAGCTGTTTATGTTGCAGTTGGAATTAAATTCCAACATTCATTACTAGGACCTTCCGGGATTGCGTTGGCCATTATGTAGCAAATTTTCCTTATCCGCCATTCAGCGTAATTCTAGCAATCGCTGACAAATCAATGCGGAGGCTTATTTGATCTAAACATTTATTTGATTGTATAGAAGGCCAGCCTCCGCGCACAGTCTAAAAGTAAGCGTTTGATAAGCCACCCATGACAAATTTATTTTTTAAACACCACTACTATTAGTTAACGTTAAAGTGTGAAGTACCCACAAGGCAAATTTGGATTGATCAATTTGAGAACAACAGTGGAAGGAGTATGCCACTGTTATTGTTGTTGCTACATGCTTGACCCCTCTCCACAACCCAGGCTTTTGATCAAACTGCTTAATATATTGCGCCATGCTAAACATCTCCCATAAGAGAAACAAGTACTCCATTCGGTTGGCAGAAATAGTTTGAAATCTCTCGAAAACATCTGCCACGGCAAGAAGACCTACAACAGCCCATTATGCCTCTTCTATATCCTTCAGCAAACCGTGAATGATGATCGCCCGCTTATCTTCTTCTTCAGGATGACGAGAAATATTTAGATCAAATATTTGACATAGAAGTTGGACATGATCCAACAATGAATTTCATGTTTGAACCAAAAAGTAATTAATGGTTGTCGCAAAAATGGAGAGGCTTAATACACACAACCCAATCGTCACTTATTCCCTCTGACAGGAAATTCTTTAACCTATAGAAGCCTCTTGAAGTTGGCCAAGTCACACTTGGCAAAGACCGCTTTTTCCCCTCCTATTAGAAAATAAGAAATGGAAAAATCATTATGTGAATAAAAAATAATATGATTCCTAAAATTTAGGATAGGTACAAAAGAAAGCAATCAACCTTTTTGAATCTAAAATGCTGATAAAGTTCCATTCCCCATAACTCAGATATGTACTCTTGCAAGCTCTCGAAATAGGCATCCATATTTTCTTGCTCAACTGCTACACTAGTGGATGTTGTTTACAGGTTCTGAATAAGACTGTCAGAGACACCAGGGTCCTCATCATGCATTTATTTTCCTCCTCCTTCGATATCATTCATTATTGACTTTATGAAGTGTTGTGCTCTATCTTTCCTGTTGAATATAGACTCCAGAATTAGTCCTCCTAGACCTGCAACGACTTTCCCACCCCCGTCCATGAAGGCTATGGATCCGCCCATGTAGGGTCCCTCTTGAAAAGAATGTAAAGGTTGAAAAGAATGTAATAGAAATTTCAGTTCACTATCCTCCATTCTATTAATTTCTTCTTCCAAATGGCATAGACGTAGTGAAAATCTCAAAATTTCATTCTCCGATAAATTCAGCGAGGACATCCCCTCAATCTCAGCTGTATTTTTCAAAGGATAATAATAATCCTCATACTCAACTGCGCTTTTAAACTTTTTAATTGACCAAACCTATCTGGAAGCTTCTCCAGGCTATTACAACCTGTAAATGAAAGATGTGTGATAAAAGAGAGGTTGCAAAAGCCATCAGATAGTTCTTTTACACGGGAACAGCCACCCATATCCATGACCCGCAATTGCTTCAACTCTCCAATGTTTTCTGGGATATTTTTTAGGCTCTTGCAAGAATCTATATTTAATTCAACAAGGCAGGTTAAATTTCCTAACCCACTGAGGACATTTAAAAGCTTCTTGCAATCTGATAAATTCAATAATTTCAACGATGAAAGTTTATCGATACTTTCTGGAATTCCTTTTAATTCTATGTAGCCAGCCAGATTGAGTTCTTGCAGAGAACCCAACAATCCAAAGTCTTTTAGCAACTCAGTCAAATTTGAACAATTATCCATTTTCATCATCCGTAAATACCGAAGCTTTGAAATTGAATCTGGTAGTTTCTTTAAGGATTTGCAATTTGAAAGAGATAGTTCCCACAAACAAGTTACTTGGTCACCCAACTCTTCAGACAGATTGGTCAACTCTGAAAAGTTGACCAATCTTAGTATTCTCAAATCTTTATGATGTCCAAGATCCTTGGACGAGATTTGAAAAGCATGGGACGTTGGAAATAATAATCCCAACCACCACAATAAACAACCTGATAGTAGCCATACCTGTCAGACGTATTTTTGCAGGATGTGTCAGAAGGAATGAAGTCAGACGCCAACCATTCAAAAAATCAACAGAGACATTTAAAAAATTTATGTACTTTGGTAAATAGATATGGACAAACATTCATTCAACAACCTTTGCCCACAGTACTCCAGAAACACCTGCGCGACTCTGAACACATTCAACAACAACATCACATTAATTATTTTTCTCGGTCATGAATTAAATGTAAAAATTGTATGTTGAGTTAAATATGAATGTAAAATTCATTTTGACTAGGTAAGAGAAAGTAAGAGGTAAGAAAAAGAGCGCAAGTCTCCGTGGAGAAAATGGTGGAGCAACTTTTGGTAGGCGCGTGAAAACAACAGTTATTCTGTTTTACTGTGTGTTATTCTGCGTAAGTTTAAATCACTGTAACTTTTATTTTACTTGGTGAATGAGAGGAAGTCTCATGTAAATGTATTTCATGTTTTAGAATTCAATACTAAGTTTTTATTGTGTTGCTCCAAAACCTACTTCCTCATTTTTTTGGTGAGTAAATATTATTCATAAGTCTCTGAAATCGATGGGCGGTGCCCAAAATCCAATTCTGGGAAATAGCCTCACCATGCGTGAAGGTAGCTCCATGAAATCAGCTTCGCTGTGGGCAAACCTATTTTCACGAAATTCATAACTCTCTGCCTCTCCCCTCCGCGAAAACGAGAATTAAATTCCTAAATTTTTCTAACATGGTATCAAAGATGATTATTAGGCTATTACAAGAAGGCCCTGTTTTCTTCTCAAGATATCTGGGATTTGGTGGTGAATGGTTTTCAAGAACCAACATATGCAACAGCATACAATACCTTATCTCAACAAGAAAGAGATGTGTTAAGGGACAACAGGAAGAAGGATTCAAAAGCCTTGTTTTATATCTTCAAGCAGTTCATGAAAGTATTTTCCCACGGGTTGCAGCAGCAACAAAATCCAAGCAAGCATGGGACACCCTCTAGACAGCCTACCAAGGCATGGAAAAAGTCAAGACAGCAAAGCTGCAGATGTTGAGGAGAGATTTTGAAACACTTTGTATGAAAGAGTCTGAGAATATAGACTCATTTTTTACACATGTAAGTGGCCCGGTTACTCAAATTAGGTCTCATGGTGAGACACTTGAGGAAAGAAAAATAGTTGAGAAAGTTTTGAGAAGTTTGCTAGCGAGGTTTGAGGCCATTGTTGTGGCCATAGAAGAGACGAAGGATCTCTCATAGTTCTCAGTGGATGAGCTTAATGCATCACTGATTTCTCATGAACATAGACTGAATAGATCAGCAAGCTCCTCATTGGAGCATGCCTTCAAGACACAAGTATCATTTGGTCAAGGTCGAGGCAGAGGAAGATCATATGCTAGGGGAAGAGGAAGAAGCCCACACAGAGGTAGAAGAAGCAGCCCTTCAAGCTCAAATGGAAGAGGCAGCAATCAAAATCCAAGTCAAGGCCCAAGCCAAAATCAAGCACAAGGTCAGAGGTATGATAAATCTCAAGTTCAATGTCATTACTGTAAGAAGTATGGTCATTATGCAAATGAATGTAGAAAGAAGCAATATGACATTAGTAACAAACCAACTGTAAATTTCACAACAGAAAATCAGAACCATGATAGCATGTTTTTAGCTTGTAATGTAGCACAAGAAAAACAGAGTGATATATGGTATCTAGTTTTAGGGTGTAGCAACCATATGTTAGGAAACATAGAAATGTTTTCTGATCTAGATGAAAGTGTGAAATCTGAAGTGACATCAGGGACTGATAGCAAAGTCTCTGTCGTGGGTAAAGGAAGAGTTAATATCCTAACAAAGAAGGGGGAGAAGAAATACATCTTAGATGTTTACTTTGTCCCCGGTCTGAAACATAATCTCATGAGCGTTGGACAGCTCATGCAGAAAGGCTACAATTTCTTCTTTAAAAATGATTTGTGCACAATTCTAGATAGGCCTCCAAGTAGACAGTTGATTGCAAAGGTTCAGATGACAAACAATAGAATGTTTCCCCTAAAATAATATTAGATTTGGAGAAAGAAGGTGCACAAGCACAACTATCTATGAACTCACAAGAAGATGGAAGAGAAGAGGTAGCTATCACACAAGTAAACTTTCAAGCAGAGGTAAAAGATGAAAACTAGTTATGGAACTTGAGATTTGGACATATCAACTTTGGAGGTGTGAATTTGCTACATAGGAAAGACATGGTGAGGGGTTTACCCCTCATAGAAAACCCAGACAGCATATGTGAAGGATGTATCTTGGGCAAGCAACATAGAGAGACATTTCCAGCAGGACAGTCAGTGAGGGAAAAAGCACCTTTGGAGATTGTCCACTCAGACTTATGTGGACCAATGTAGACACCATCAATTGGTGGCAGTCACTATGTACTGACCTTCATAGATGACTACACAAAGAAGACATGGGTCTTTCTCCTAAAATAGAAAAGAGAAGTGTTTGAGTGCTTTCGCCAATACAAGGCTCTTGTTCAAAAGCAAAGTGGACACTACATCAAAGTCCTTATGACTGACAGAGGTGGAGAATACATCTCAAATGACTTCCTTCAATTTTGCAGAGAGTGTGGAATTTACAAGTAGTTTACAACAAGATATACACCGCAGCAAAAAGGCGTGGTAGAAAGGAAGAATAAGACCATTATAGAGATGGCAAGGAGTATGTTAAAGGCAAAGCATTTGTCAAATGACTATTGGGCTGAAGTTGTCGCTTGTGCAACATATATCTTGAATAGATGTCCAACCAAAAGCATCCAGAACATTGTTCCAGAAGAGGCATGGAGTGGAAGAAAGCATAGTGTCACTCACATGAGAGTTTTTGGATGTATGGCTTATGCACATGTCCCAGATGAGTCAAGAAAGAAGTTGGACAGCAAGGGGGAGAAATGCATATTTGTTGGATACAACGATGAATCCAAGGCATAAAAAACTCTACAATACATTAACCAAGAAAGTCATAATCAGCAAAGATGTGCAGTTCATAGAATAGGAAGCATGGGATGGAAGTTTAGAAAGACAGTCAATGTCAAAGCATGCATACCAAATGAGGACAAAGAGGAATTAACAGCAGCAAGTAATTCCTCAACTCGGACTCCCTCTACTCCTATTCAGGCGCAACAAAGTAGACAACAAGCAACGCCATCAACAAATAATAGGACACTTTCGTGGAGCCAAGCAAGTGCTTCTCCAAGCACACCGCGAAGAGGGACACCAAGTGACATATCAAGCCCATCTTCAGCAAGCACAAGAAGGCCAAAATTCAAAAATTTAAATGAAATTTATGACCAAGATGAAGTTGATAGTGGCGCAGGTCTGAATTCCTTATTTGCATTATTTTGTCATGTAGATGACCCAAACCACTTTGAAGATGTAGTGAAAGAAGAAAAATGGGTTGCACCAATGGAGGAAGAAATAAAAGCAATAGAAAGGAATGATACATGGGAGTTAGTGAGCCTTTTGAAAGGAAAACATGTCATTAGGGTAAAGTGGGTCTATAAGACCAAAAGCAACATTGAGGGAAAGATTGAAAGGCACAAAGAAAGGCTAGTTGTCAAAGGGTACAAGCAGTAGCGTGGAAGAGATTACACAGAGACGTTCACATCGGCTGCGTGGATGGAGACAGTGCACGTAGTTGTGGTGATTGCCGCGCAGCATAAATGGATAGTGTATCAGATGGATGTAAAGTCAGCGTTCTTGAATGGAGTGCTGAAAGAGGAAGTGTATGTCGCGCAACCGTCTGGTTATGAGATTGAAGGCCAAGAAGACAAAGTATATTGGTTGAATAAAGCTCTTTATGGGTTGAAGCAAGCACCACACGCATGGTACAATAGGATAGATGCTTACTTGTTGGACAATGGTTTCGACAAATGTGATGGTGAGTCTACTCTCTATATCAAAGAGAGTGAAGGTAAGATTCTCATTGTCATCTTATATGTAGATAATTTGATCTTTACAGGCAGTGATGATTTCCTCATCACTGATTTTAAACAAGCCATGAAGAGTGAGTTTGGAATCACTAACTTGGGATTGCTAAGATATTTTTTGGGCATAGAAGTGAAGCAAATAGAAAATAGCATTTTTATCTCTAAAGAAAATTATTTGGCAGAAATTTTGGAGAGGTTTAAAACGCAGAATAGCAAGTCTGCACCAACTCCAACTGTCATAGGGTTGAAGTTGAGCAAAGAAGATTGCAGCAGCAATGTCAGTTCGACATTATACAAAAGCATGATAGGAAACTTGATGTATTTGACCACCACTAGGCCGGATATAATGTATGCAGTAAGTTTGGTGTCAAGGTTCATGGAGACACCTAAGGAGACACATTGGCAAGCAACGAAGAGGATTCTGAGGTATGTCAATGGGACAAAACAATATGGCGTTTTGTACATAGCAACGAGTGATTTCAAGCTGGTTGGTTACGCTGACAGTGATTGGGCAGGCAATGTTGATGACAAAAAGAACATGTCAGGATATATTTTTCATTTGGGTTCTGGAGCCATTTCATGGGCCTCTAAGAAGCAACCAATAGTGTCACTATCAACAACAGAAGCTAAATATGTCACAGCAACAACATCATCTTGTCAGGAAGTTTAGATGAGAAGGATGTTGAAGGATCTTTGTCATGACCGAGAGGGCACGACAACTATTTTCTGTGACAACACCTCAACAATTGCATTGTCAAATAATTCTATCTTCCACAAGAGGACCAAACATATTGATGCTAAATATCATTTTATTAGAGAGTTGATTAACAATGATGAAATTGTGTTGCAGCACTGCAGGTCACAGGAACAATTTGCTGATATTTTCACAAAGCCATTGGCAGATGAAAGTTTTGTTTATCTCAGAAACTATTTGGGAATTGCCAATGGTGGCAGTTGTGATTAAGGGGGAGTGTTGGAAATAATAATCCCAACTGCCGCAATAAACAGCCTGACAGCAGCCATACCTGTCAGACATATTTTTGCAGGTTGCGTCTTTGCTTGAAGATAGAAGGACTGAAACCAGACGCAAACCATTCAAAAACTCAGCAGAGACATTTAAAAAAGTTATGTACTTTGGTAAACAGATATGGGCAAGCATTCATTCAGCAACCTTTGCCCACACTCCAGAAACACCTGTGCGATTCTGAACACACTCAACAACAACATCACATTAATTATTTTGCTTTGTCATGAATTAAATGTAAAAATTGTATATTGAGTTAAATATGAATGCAAAATTCATTTTGACTAGGTAAGACAAAGTAAGAGGTAAGAAAAAGAGCGCAAGTCTTTGTGGATAAAATGGTGGAGCAATTTTTGGTGGGCGCGTGAAAACAATAGTTACTCTATTTTACTGTGTGTTATTCCGGATAAGTTTAAATCACTGTAACTTTTATTTTGCTTGGTGAATGAGCAGTAGTCGCATGTAAATGTATTTCATGTTTTAGAATTCAATACTAAGTTTTTATTGTGTTGTTCCAAAACCTACTTCCTCATTTTGTCGTGAGTAAATATTATTCATAAGTCTCTGAAATAGCTGCGCGGTGCGCGAAATCCAAGTCTGGGAAATCCAAGTCTGGGAAATAGCCTCGCGGTGCACAAAGGTAACTCCGCGAAATCAACTTCGCGGTGCGCAAACCTATTTTTGTGAAAGTAGCTTCACGAAAGTCATAACTCTTTGCCTCTCCCCTCCGTGAAAACGAAGATTAAATTCCTAAATTCTTTTAACATGGGAATATGAACTTCCATCAAATTCCATGTCTCAAAGTTGAAGGCATCTGCAAGTTATGTAATTGGTACTTCACAATCATATGAAACCATTAAAAGTAGTAAAACATTTTCTTACATAGAACCAATCTTTTGGGGAACACTAAATGGAGAAATAGAATCACTTGCCTTAGATAGCTTCAACTCATTCAGTGCGTAACTGAGGTACCTCAATTTCTCTAACTTTGACACATCACGAAACAGAAGCTACCGAACTTTCGCTTCAAAAAATACCAACTCTTCAAATATTTTACTACACTTGCCCTCTACCTCTGTCAGATTTCCAGGTTGAATAACTCTCAATGATTTACACATTGAGTTGAGCGTTGTTGCAGATATCTGCAACACATCCTTATTACCACTTAACCAGATGCCCTTAATCCCTTCAGCACCCTGGATGCCATTATAAAATATAATTAAATCAAAACAGATACTCTATAAACAAACATGTATATAACATTTTTTTGAGTTCATAGATTTGTTACCTCCTTTTTCTCTTCCAGGAATGCCATCAGTTCCCTTGCAGTGCTGAATGTCAATCTCACTTCCTTTACTTTTGACACGTGAAAACCAAGTTCTAAGATCACATCAAGCACATTTATAACCCCAGTAAATGAGTCTTTGGTCACCAGTGCTCTGCTTTCTAACATTTCTAGTTCATTTTTTCCAGTGTCCCAATCCCATCTTTTGAAATATGAACAAATGTTTAGAAAAGGATCCTTGCTTTTTTCAGGAAGAGCGTCGTAGGCAAAACGGAGGCGCATGTCGCCAAAATCTTCATTGTTCCATTTTTCTTCCTCTTGCATCAATTCAAAATAAGCAGCCCCTTTATCGATGGCATGACCTATGAATCGTGCTACTAATTTTAACATGAGGGTAATTCCATGACATATTTTTATTATTTGATCGAATTGACTACAATCTATTCCTCCCAATATATCCTTCTCTAAAATACTTAGTGCATCTTTTGGATTCTTAATGCCTTCCATAGAATAGATTTTGGTAGACGTAGAGCTTGGGATTGCATGCTTCACATTTTTATCGGGTGCAGCAAGGAGAAACCTTACTTTCTTTGCTTTATCAAGATCATGCGGCAAAAGAAGTTCAAGCTCACCTCTATTCAAAACATTATCAATATATATGAATGCCTCTACTTTCTTTAACATTTTCCCCAGCTCTCGTCGTCCATCCTCGGGCTTTGGAATATCTGGAATAAGCTCTCTAGGTTCCATCAAATGTCCTAATATTTTTCTTTGCAACTTTATGATATCAAGTTTTGAACCGATATCATTAGACAGTTGAACCTCAGAACATTTACTGCCCTTAACTCGTGAGAAGACCACATCTGCCATGGTGGTCTTACCGATTTCTCCAAAACCATGGAGGATGACTGTGACAACATTCTTTTCATTGTCACATTCCAAAAGCTTCATCACCTCTTCAATTGACTCCTCTATGTTGACTGTTGCAACAATATTCAACACCACGTCCATATTTAAAGTTGTGAGCAATAAAATTAAACTCACCATAATTTAA
This sequence comes from Pinus taeda, assembly GCA_000404065.3. Classification (NCBI taxonomy): domain Eukaryota; kingdom Viridiplantae; phylum Streptophyta; class Pinopsida; order Pinales; family Pinaceae; genus Pinus; species Pinus taeda. The sequence continues at coordinate 9,894 of APFE030250796.1, read as the reverse complement.
ATTTCAATATAAATTAATTTGACAATATTTTTACTAGCATGTTCAGGATATTCTTTAGACAGGGGAATTCCTCGGCGCAATGGCAGCTAAAACACGCTCAATGTCACTCAAAACATGAAGACCGATTTCGAAATCAATTTTCATGTATTGGACATTTAACTTCTGTCTCATGTCCCTCTGATTGTATTTTTCTTTGGACACTGAAAAGACGCTGCAAGCAAGCAATGAAATTCCATGAAAAGCACTTACTTTCTATCTTTGGGTATAAAACATGGGCTTTCTGCGGATTTGATCACTATGACAACAGCTCTGTATTTTATTTATACACATCATGGTAAATAAGATGAACTACAAAATTTTGAGTATTTACCTTTTCCAGGCCAAACGGTCAATATGAGTACAACACAAGATCGCCCCTTCAACTGTTGCATCTTGGATTACATCCTCCTGCATTCCTCTGGGGCTTTCTGTGAATCTTTTAACAATAGGAGCAACATGACTCATTTATTTTATAAGAGCCCAACACTTTTCTTTGTTCGTGGAAAGATCGTGAAATCTTTCCAAGGTATTTGCAACCACCAGAAGTCCTGCAGTAGCAACGCTTGCCTAGCCTATATCCTTTAGGAGTTTTGTAACAGGGCTAGATATAATATATTTCTGAACACCATTACAAAAAAAGAAATTTTCGGATTTCATATATATATATGGACTTTCAGTTTTAATTGCAAGTGATGAAATTCTCAATAATGAGATTAATACACACCAGTTCAGAAACAACTTCTAATCCTGATGATAGTAACTCCTTTAAGTTCTTCAAGTCGGTTCCCCATGACAATATGGCATTTAATTTCTTGAAGCCTGGAACTTTAGGCTAAGAGAAATTGTTGATGGAATTTCATGGATCCATGAGTTAATTATTAGTTGATTGATCAATTAATCAATTGAACGCTGAAGTCACACCCCACTTCTAGACCTCATACTAGTTCCTCTAACAATTAGAACTAGTTTAACTGACCTTAACTCAATTTCGTTGAATTAAATTGTTAGAACTGAAATTAAACTCCACTTAGGCTCCTAAAATTTAGGAATCATGTACACAACTCAATTTAAGCCCTCAACTCAAATTAACTAAGCTAACTGAATGATAACTACTCAGTTAACTCATTCAAGTTGTCTTGTGATGTGGAATTTCTATTTTCTCCTAATTTAATTCAATGGAAATTTAAATTAGGAATTTTTTGTTGCAATTTTTCAACATAAGTCACAATAGTCATAAGTTGAGCCAATATATACACGATGGGTACTTATATTCAGGAGTGGGTCGACCCATAAAACCATAACATAAAACCTGGGGGCTAATCTTTATTAGGCTTTTGATTGTCGATGTCATCATGGCTTTATACACACCACGTGGCTCATTTTATCATCAGCGTAATGAATTATGAGATTTTGTTGGTTTAGTCAACGATCAAAATTCCAACTACATTTTTGTCTACACCTTAGTTATAGTATTATTGTTGGTCTTGCAAGAAGCATACAACAATTACGTTATTCTATGTAGAAGTTGAGTATAGTTTTGTAGTTTTTGCTCGTTAGCAATTTCTTTGGCTTTGATGGCTTAAGGAATTTTTTCCAAACAACAAGATCATCCCTATACTCTTTGTTGTGATAATGAGAGTGCCATACATATTTCTTGCAACCTAGTAGAGCATCATGAATAAAAACACATTAAAATTCACATACTTTGCATTTAAAAATTCATTCAGTATGGTGTTTCAACATGGAGCATTTGTCCACTAAAGAATAGGGGTAGTCATCTGCACTAAACTTTTAGCATTGTCATATTTTTAAAATTGCAATTGATATTTAGGGTGAAAGAAATTGTACTTGGGGTCATCTCAAATCTACCTTTACATATTTTTATATCTATTTTTCTTATTAAAAAACAATTTTCTTCATGTGATTTATTCTCCTTTTCTTTACTTATCATAACCTATTTTACATGTAAATACCTTATTAGATATCAATGTCATGACATATCTTTGTCTTTTATTTTCTCTTTTAATTGAAGGAACATTGTTAATGTGAACATATTTCACATTAATTAATTTACTTTTTTTTTTAAAGGTGGAAAAACCTATCAAACTCAGTTGTCAAACCAACAGTGAAGACAACCATCTTTGGCTGCTATCCGCAATTGTCGGTTGACGCATCACTGTTATCAAGGAAAACCACGCCACCTGGAATAACCCCTCATGTGGTCCCCAAGGGAGCAGGATCTCACTCCTGCCAGATGCCTCTGGGTCTTGGGTCGTTAACCTGTTTCCTTACGTCCGAAGAAGACGAGCTCTTAGCCAAGTAGAAACAGTTTTAGGGTTACACTCCAGGCCCAAATTAATTTACTTGTTCACACTTGCTCATTATAATAGCTCTCCCTACGCATTGTAAGTTTTAAATTTTAGCTCGATTATTTTATATATCAATTTTATTTGTTGTTTTTGTTTTATTCCTTTTCATTTATTTTATTAAAAGTATTAATACATTCCCATCAAGTGAAAAATTTAGATATCTATGCTCGGTGAATACATTGGTAAGAAAATACAACCTTGCATGGTTTACTCGTGTTCCTGCGATTAATCACTTCAAAGAGCTTTTTTGTTTGGTTTGTTTGGTGTTGTGGTTAATGATATAAATCAGAAAAAAGTGATGGACCATGAGCTTAATTTATTAGGTAATTAGTCTTTGGGATTAATCTTGATTCAGTTTGGGTAGTTATTGGAGTCCAAGAACTCTCAAGAACTAATTCCACTGTTTCTTGTATGTATTAACATGTACAAACTGTACATCATTTATTGAGATTGAATAATATACATTTGATTTGGTTTCCATTCTTGCGTATCAGAGTGAGTGAGATGCTTTATTGAATAAGAGCATGGTTAATTTTCTCTATCAAATAGAATGAAGCTGAGACTTCATAGATTAATTTGAATGTTATCAGAACTTTGGTTGAGTTGTTTCTAAAATCCATGTATTTGAATTCTATGGCGTAAAAGAGACACGAACATGAAGGCTGTTAAGATAGTAAAGGAGACACAGAGCATGAAGACTGTGAGGATAGTTGAATGCAATATAAGGTTAGCCCAGTGGGACACCCAAACTATTGACTCTTTGTAAGTTTTATAACTTTTTGTCTAATGAGGTATCAATTTTTTTTAACATATCCTTAGAAGTTAGAATACATGTTGGAGTTTTGAGTGCTTGTTGTTCTCAATAAAAAATTACAATACTAAGTCGAATACCAATAATTGTTGGATTGTTTTCTAAAAGTATAAGTTCCATGCACCGAATGGTCGCTTGTTATTTTAATTTTGGGAGGCTCTATTTGCATTTACTGCGTCAAATGGGAGTTTACTTACACTGAAATTTCTGAATGATAGTATTTGCATTTATTACAGTAAACAAGAGTTTAATCACAGTAAAATGTCTGAAGGATAGTATTTGCATTTACGACAGTAAACAAGAGTTTAATCGTAGTAAGTAAAATTCTTGAAGGATAATATTTACATTTATTGCAAACAGAAATTTTTACTGAAAGATTTTTGAAAAATGCAAAGTCTTTACTGAAAGATTTATGAATTATACTTAAAATGAGAGATATATATATTGTTGGTGGTTTGAGTGAAATTCTTAATTGAAGAGTGGTATATTTTTTGGTTGTCTTGGATTAAAAAAAAAATTGTCAGTTTATATATTGGGTGGACATAGCTGCCGAGTGTGAAGGGGACTATGAGAATTTTGCAGCGAAATCTCCGACCAGTGAGTAATTGACTATGTGAAGCTTGCAACAGAGAGATGTATAATGTAGAAGAAGTCGGTAAGCATGGAAGAAATGGCAGTTACATTAAATTGTGGTGAAATTTGAAAATTATTTAAATAATAATTTCTAATGTGAACGCTAATTTTTGATAATGCTGTGAAAAATTTCTTTAAATTGAGAAAGGAATAAAAATACCGAGGAGTAAGGAATAACTCTCAAGATGCCGCCATAATGATCCAATGTAAAACTCACTATTAAAAAGATTAAAGTCAACCAACAAATTTTACGTAAAAGATGCCAAGATAAAAAATAATTTTCATGTGAAAATAAATAAATAAATAAATTTACATAAAATGAGCCAAGATAAAAGAAGTGGTAAGGCTTGCTCCTTCCTTCTCTTATTTTCATTAAATGGAGTAATTTTGATTGGTAGAAAGTGGAGAAAAAGAGCTTCTAGGGAATGACATCAAGTTTTGATTTTGTTTTTGTTGAAGTTTAATTAACAAAGTTTATGGATATAAAATCAAGAAGGGAAAATGACATTGTGGCTATTGAAGATTATATAGTTATTTGGTCTATTGAAAGTCTCAAGTTCAAATCTTTATAGAGACAATTTTGAAAGATATTTTTTTAAAAGCTAATTTTGAGAGATACTTTTTGATGCAAAGTTTATGGATATAAAATCAAGAAGGGAAAATGACATTGTGGTTGGTGAAGTTTATATAGTTATTTGGTCTATTGAAGGTCTCAAGTTCAAATTTTTTTAGAGCCAATTTTGAAGGATATCTTTTTTAAAAGCTAATTTTGGGAGATATTTTTGGAGGTTGTTAACATGATTTCGATTTACATCAGTTGGAAACCCTGAGCATGTCACTATTTGATAAATTTGTAACTTGCGCATATTGAGTTTTCATAGTATTCATTATATGGAGCAAAGATAAAAGTTTCTAATTGTGTAGTTGCATATATATAATCTCTTTATTCTTGAATCTTCTTTTTAAACGGGTGCATTTTCAGTTGAACCCAATACCTGGTTAATTCATCGTAAATTTGTTTATATTGGGTGCATTTTCGGTGGTACCCGACACCCCTTTCTTCAAAGTTGATTGTTGGAGAAAATAGACAAAATCGATGATTTGTTGCATTTATTACACAGTTTAATGTCATTTACAGTTCATAACAGTGTCCAAATCAACAAAGACACACTTTCTCACATCCACTCCTGTTTGCAAAATGCGAAAAACAAAATTGAATTTTGGAGCTAGAATCCCAGTTTCAGCAAGAAGAAATGCAAAAGAAGAATTTTGAACCTGTTCTTGTTCAGAATAATAGTTTGTTTGAGCCCAATCATTAGTCACAAAATAATCAAACTAATGCAGTGGTTTCAAAAGGAAGTGCAATTGAAAGTTCTTATGAGAAGCCTGATATTCCCAAAACTTTCATAAGGACATACGAAAAGATTAGACACAATAAACACAGAACTGGTTTGGGTTACAAAGAGGATATTTTGGATGTATCTTTTCACATACCATATTTTTCTAAACCAGTACAATTCCAAACCATTGGATTTTTGGACGGTGTTGTTTCAGAACAAGTTGATAGATGCCAACAGTGTAATAGAGTTGGACATATGAAACATCAGTGTTTTGATCTTCACCTGTGTGAGAATTGCCAAAAGCAAAATCATCATACAAGTAGATATTCCAAAAAGAAGTCTACTACAAGAGAGAAGGTAAATTTCAGATGGATTGCTTCTTGAGATTGGACCAAAACAACCAAGAAGATTTACAAGGCATATCGAAGAATATGTTCCAGAGTGATGACCAGCCTTGCAGTGATGAAGAGTACTTCTTACCTTGTATCTAACAAGGGGGAATAGTTGATGTTTTGCTACAGATTCGAGTTCGAGATGTCAAGCGAACCTCAGTGAGAGTTGAGTTGATCGAGTTGATTGAGCACTTCCATGTTTGGAATTGTTCGAGGAATTGCTGTGATAGTTCCAGAGTTTGTGGTCACCTTAAAACCACATTTTTGTTGTTCTATGAACTGCTACGAAGGTTCTAGAGTTGGTGTTGGTTGAAACCTTGAGTTCTCCCATATTGGTTTGTAGTCATCCTTAAAAACCATTTTCTGAGAGACATTCAACTCTTGGCTAAGATGCATTTTTGCATTTTGAGCTCTCGCTCTTGGAATTTTGGTATATCAACCAAAGGGGGACTGCTAGATAGTTAATCCTCGAGATTACCATTGAGTCATTTTGGGTAGTTATTGTAGTCCCAAAACTCTCGAGAACTAATTCAACTGTTTTCTATATGTATTAATATGTACACATTGTACATCATTTATTAAGATTGATTAATATATATTTGATTTGTTTTCCAATCTTGTGTGTTTGTGTTCTACATGATCAACTAAAACATGGATGACAATGTCTTAAATCATTTAATGATAGATGCTTTTATTGATTGCTAAGCAAATTAGCAGTTGAAAAGTCCTTTTCCTCTTCAACCTTGGGCTTTGCCATCCACCATGGATGTTGCTCATGCCATTTTAACTTGTTATAATAAGCTGACTCTGAAAATACATTTTATTTATATTGTTCTCCAAATTTATATAAAGCATTGCTAACTTTGAGGTTCTGACATATAAATCTAAACGTTAATTTATCATTTCAAAGTGGTTGGAAAGGTCCCTTTGAGGTAGTGCCAAAGCTTTAACGTGATATGTCAAATTTTAACGTGAAATTTAAAATCTGTTTGAAAGTTTCAGAATATATCTTTTGCAGAGGCTACCTTTTCACTTTTCCTGACAAACTAAATGCAAGCTCATTAAAATTGCTATTCTTTTACAAAATCAGTGTATAACTTGAATGCATCGCTATTCTATTGTCACTCTGAATCTCTTTGTGCACGTTTCAAACAAACAGCCCTAAAACTTAGTCTTACAGAGTCTGCACTACTAAATCCAAACATTGAATTTTTCACCGCTATAGCGAAGCTCTGCTTAATATGTGATATAGTGGAATGTCGGGTAGCTTCCACAAAAATCTTCGTAACTTTCAACTACTTCAAAATATAATAATTTTAACTTTCAAACCATTAAATTATCTCAAAATAAATAAATTTACTTATGGTGGGCATAGAAATTCAAGAACCACATCAAAACTTGTTTAAACAAGTCAATGGTATAAGATCTCATGTTTCGTTCATAACAAAAATAAATTCACATGAAAGCAGACGGCTTGCTTATGTTGATTGAAATCCCATCCAAACACTTACTGATCTGTTGCAGCTCAACTCATCAGATATGTTCATGTCTGCTTTTCAACTATACAAGGCAGCCTCATTAATAAATCTCTAGACCTGTAGAATATTGATTGCAATTATCTACCGTGGAAACAGAATAACTGAAATAGGGGATCTAAGATTGTGCTCAGAATGTTTTTTAGATGAAACAATATAGTACACAGTTTGACAATAAAACTAATTACACTTGTTTCCTAAATATTTGTGAGGGAGCGTTAAGGACTAGGATGCAACAAAGGTTAATATATTTAAACGATTTTATTATACATGCATCATGAGGAGCTAGAGGAAGTAATGGAGCATTTGGAGGTGCTACACGTGAAGTAGATGATGTTCACACTTATTCTTCTTCTCTGGTTGTAGCTATTGAAAAAACTTTGGCGAAAGAGACGCAGCATAGCGGATGGCCATTTCCAATTCCGGAGAAAAAGTCCGTATGGTTGGACATTTGTCCTAAGGGCGACTCACTTTCGCTACCAAGACTTTTCAAAGAACAAGTCGAACTCGTCGCGCACATATTATCTAACCGGGATCCATCTTCACTATGAAGACCTCTGGTGATTGCAATGGCAATGTGCCTACCGATATTCCATCCTAATTCGTCTTGAATTGTACTCAGCCCGTTGTTGTCTACGGTCGCGAGTTCAAACCTGCCAGTGGTAGAACTTCGACTAAGAACCCTTTTTTTTGCAAGTCTATTAATTAATAATCAAAGAGAAACAGTTAGAGCATATAACTGTTTCTGATTAGGTGGAGCAAATCTAAGAGCATTGTCGTTACATATTGAAGTGTCCAGTACTCACAAAGCAAATTTGGATGGATCAATTAGAGCACTGCACGGAGCATATCACTATCGATACTGTTGTGAAACGCTTAATCCTTCTCCATGACAACTCCGGTTTTTTATTCAACTGCGTTATATATTGAGCCACTACCAACATCTCCTCTAAAACAAACAACCACTTAAGATGGTTGGTAGAAACCTATTCAAATCGCTCCAAGACATGCGCAACCACAAGAAGACCTGCAACACCCCAGTTGTCCTCTTCTATATTCGTTCAGAGTCTCTTTATTACGGTCCCGCACATAACTTCTTTCAGGATGCCTAGAGATGACATCTTTCTGAAAACCATAAAGAAAAATTTTGATTCAATTTTGCAATAGAGCTGGACATGATCTAACGAAATTCATGTTAAAATAAAAATATAATTAAAGTTGTCAAATTATGGAGATGGCACAACCCCAATTGGCGTTTGTTCCCTCTGACAGGAAATTCTCTAACATACAGAAGCCTCTTGAAGCCGGCCAAGTGACCCTCGACGATGACCAATTTTTCTCGTCCTACTACGGAATAAGAAATGGAAAATCATTATGTTAATAAAAAATTATATGCTACAGAAAATTGAGGATAGCTACTAAAGAAAGCGATCAACCTTGTTGAATTTCAAAAGCTGATAAAGTTCCACTCCCCAAAGCTCGGATATGTACTCTAGCAACCTCTCGAAATAGTCATCCATATTTTCTTGCTCAACTGCTACACTAATGGATGTTGTTTGCATGTTCTGAATAAGGCTGTCGGAGACGCCGGGGGTCCTTATCATGCATTTCTTTTCCTCCTCCTTCGATATCCTTCATCATTGACTTAATGAATCGCGGTCCTCTATGTTTCTCGCCCTTTTGGAATAATAACTCAAAATTATTTGTACCTAAAGTTGCAACCACTTTGCCATAATGGTCCATGAAGGTCACGGATAGTCCATCTTGAAAAGAGTGTAAAAAGCTTTTCAATTCACACAATTTCTTGTCACTCTCTTTTATTCTATTAATTTCTTCCTTCAAATAGTGAAGACGTGATGAAAATCTCATAAGTTCATGGCTTGATAAATTTAGCGAAGACATCTTCTCCAGATCAGTTGGAATTGTGATGGGATTATAATAATAATTCTTGTGAATAGTATCAGTGAGATTCAAGCTCATCATCCTCATATCACGCACATTAATAATGTGATTGCCCTTCCTGAACTGATCCATTGCATATATGAATCCATCGCCATCGCCATCGCCATCGCCATCGCCACCATGCAAGCATATAATTTTTCCTTGACACATTAGCTTTTTCACCTATTCAGAAACAACAACAAACGCAAAAATAGAAATATTGAAATCAATAATTAGTTATTTATTCTTCATCATTGATATTCCCTTTTATTTATGTTATGGTGTCAATATAAATAAGAAACAGTTTATTGAGTCATGATCATTTACTTTTTAATTTATATTATAGTGTCAATATAAAAGAGTAAACACAAATATTACCCTGTCAAAATATATAAAAAAATAAATAAATAAAATTATTTACCTGATCTGAGGTACTTTCCAAGAGGTTGAAAACGAATTCTAAAGTTGACATACTCTTCAGCTGTTCCCATTCTTCTTTTTTAAGGTTTTCGATTTCCTCATGCAGAGTACTTTCCAAGAGGTTGAAAACGAATTCTAAAGTTGACATACTCTTCAGCTGTTCCCATTCTTCTTTTTTAAGGTTTTCGATTTCCTCATGCAGAGTAGGACAGGCTTTTACCCCATTTAACTTGAAACATGATCCTTTTCACCTGATAAGAAACACCAACAAAAATAAACGTAAAATGGATAAGAAACACCAACAAAAATATAGTAAAATTGAAAAGCAACGGCCATTCAATTATTCATCTATCATTTTCTTTTTAACTTATATTATAATCTCAAAATCATTAAACAAATAAATAAAATCATTAA
>APFE030250771.1:141852-154031 GCA_000404065.3 Pinus taeda | reverse complement strand
CATGATCCTCCGCTGCACACAATCTCTGATATGATGGTACCTGATGCCCTTTCTGCCATATACTCGGCCTCTTGAGCTCCTTACCCAATCTGCATCCATGAAGCCACATAGCTTCACCTCATCCAATCCATATCCCGATGTGCCTCTCTTGAGCCTGCACACATGCGACAGTAGTAACTCTCAACTCATATTTACCCTGAAGAGCTTGCAAAAGTGGGTAAATGTGGGGTGGGGTGTTACAGGATGGCATTAAAGCAAGGTTGCAACATTGGACCTCAGGGTAATGCAAATTATTGTGCATGCATGTTAGTTTTCTATATGTTTTTATGCATGCATGTTAGCTTATTATTGTTATGGTTATGCTACCAATGTATGAGTTGATATGCTAGTGATGTTCTATCGTGCTAATCTGGATTGACATGTACATATGCAATTTCCTCCCTTAAGATACATTGAGGTATGATTTTAACTATATCTTTACTTAGATAATAATAATGTATTGCAGGAAATAGAAGGCCAAGAGATGAAGAGAAAAATAGTTGAGTACATTCCATATGACTCTTCATATAGGGCAGAACAGACATTGGTAGGATGGGAGATATCAGTTGAGTAGTAGGGAGAGGAAAATTCTCTTGGTTTGGCATACAAATTAAGAAGTTTGAAGGCATAAATCATGAGTTGGAAGGTAAATAATGAGTGGTTGATTGAGGCACAAGAAAGGCTTTCTAGAGCTCAAGAAAAAAAATTTGAGGTTAATGTCATCATCCTCTAGAACCTTTCAGAATTGTAGAAGTAGGCACAACTATGTATCAGTCATAGACATGAAGAAAAGACTAATGGTGCAAATGGAAGAAAGTGTTAGAAGGGGTACATGATGGACATATATGATATAGTAAAGAGTGGGAAATCCTTGGGTACATCTAAGAGGAGGGCTAACACTCATGGATTTTATTCTAGCTCAAGTTCTGAGAGACATCATCGCCATCACCTCCACCATCCTTATAGGAGGAGTGTGTTATAGACATATTTGGGTACATCAGCCCCAAACCTATGTGTCAATGTATTAGGGTTCATCAACCCTTAAAAGAGTTGTTTCATACCCTAAAGGAACATAGCCATCTGAATACATCATTCCCCAAAAGTTCCATTTGAGAAACCATCTAGAAATTGCTTGAATTGAACCATACTTACTGCTCTACTGGCAAAGTGCGATGCATACTGAGTGGTACATTGCCAGGGTGTGATGCATACTATTTATGTCTTCTATAGGGTGCAATGGGCAAGGATGGACAAATGTATGGGACATTTGTCAGTTGATTGCTCATGGAATCTTCTAGAAACTTCTCCTGTGCCACTCGCCTCTCTGAATTTGCCCAAGGATGAATAAGGGATCTAAGAAAATCTCCGATCCCTTCTCTTGTGGAACCAATTGTAACAAGTGGAATGACACTAATCAAACCCCATGGATGACTCACACCCTTACACACATCTATAAATGGATCCCTCATCCAAGAGATCCAGGGGCTGGAATATCGTGAGTTGCAAGGAAGTGTTGATAATTTGTAATTGAGGATAGAGCATTGTATTCTTTTTGGTGTGATATTGCTATTTCATGAGGTGAAGAAGGATTGAAGCTGGGAGGATGATGCTGGATCAGACAACTGGCTTGTAATTATCCTTTCTATTAATAAAGCTCTTCAAGTTTTCTCCCATATCATTGTGCAATTGTGAATATTATCATTTTCGAATGCTATCATTTGTTCATTATATATCTGATTCTGTAATCTTTATGTTGTAATATATCACGATGCTTTGACGGTTATTTGTTGTTGTACTTGTCTAGGTACTCTCGAAGCGTGTTAAGTACAGGGAGAAGTTGCAGGATCTGCCAAAGGGGAGAGAGATCAAGCAAGGGATCAAGCGAAAGTTCCAGGTTGGTTCTATTATCTTTCTCTTATCTATTACACATAGAAGAAATCATTGAACTGTTGTCACAGGGAATCGGTTGAGGTTGCGGACAAGATCAACCTTCCTAGTATATAAAGATATCTAGTGACAAGAAAGCCAATCAAAAACTATCTTTCTCTATATATGCAATTAAAAACAAAGGCAAACAAGTGTTTTAGGCCTACCTTGGGTCCAATGCAAGTTTGTGGAAGCCTCGCTCCCTTTCTCCAAATGAGCTTTCTTGAAGTAAGTCTGCAAACACAAACAAGCAAACAAATTAAATAGCACCTGAAAAGCCAATATCATAAAGCATATTCATCATAATGATCAAGGAGATTATGAAACAAACCACATAAGACAATTTGTTGAGAAAAATGAATCTAATTGTATTAATTCAAATGAAAGAAGAACTTTACAACCTGTGCCTTGATGTTGTACAAGCTCCTCCCAGGGTCTGACAAGAAGTCTCCTCTACTTTGACAAGTTTCACTCAGTTCCCAATGAAACCAAAAGGTATGTGATCTCTCCTCTCAAGTTTAACTAGGAAGTCTCAATTCCATCAACATTTACCCTCAAAATGTTTAGCTTCTAACCTCTCTAGCAACTGGCCCAATGCCTTAATTTATAGTGCAATGGAGGGAAGTTACTAGGTCCTCCTTCAAAGGGATAGCTCCTCCTATCAAGGGATTAGCTCCTTCTCTTTTGGGATGCATGAACCACTTTGGAGTGAATAATCCACGTCAAAATCCTTCTAGAAACATCTAGAATTAACCCAAAAGTGAGTTTTTAAGGATAAATTTGCGCCTTTTTGACTTTTACAGGGGTACGCACCCACCCCTTTACAGACAGAGCGTGAAGGTACGCAGTTATTTTGAACAAAGAGTGCGGGTCCGCAGGTAAAAGTAGGAGAAAGTGCGGAACTAGAGTAATATTGATTTTCAATGTCTTTCTCTCTTTTGCAAAGCTTGACATGAAGAGCTAAGGTCTGAGACTTGCTTAGGAGGCTAGTATAAGTGATGATAGACCCATACTGACTGCAAATTATCATGGTGACGATATTTTTGTGTAACAGGCTGGACAACTAAGAATTCCACAAGGTTTTCGTAGGAATCAATGGAGATCATCACATCCTCAACAATCCCCTAAGGGGTTACTGTGGATCGGTCTACAAGCTGCAAGACTGTCATGGTCTTCCTTAATGATCCCTGGAGATTCAACTTGAGCATAGTGTCCTTAGCCATTACATTGATGGCAACCCCAATATCAATCAAGGTATGGGGAACAATGGTTTCATTGATGTGTATGGTATGGTCGAGGTCTATGAGGCCTCCTTTGATTAATGTAGCAAAGCTATTCAGTCACCCCTTCGGTTCCTCGATACAAAACCTTTAATCTAGGCAGAGGAGGGCACTTGTCTTTGGAGTGGTTTTCCTCACAAACCGAGCAGATTTATATAAGGTTCAATGGACATTCATTCCTAGGGTGCCTCCTTGTGCATCTAGGGTAGAAGATGGCTAATTCTCTCTTTGCTTCCTCCTGATTCCGTTTGATTTGCATAGTGTCTATTTGCAGAGAAAGCGTTTTCATCATTTCACTCTTAAAGTCTTCCAACATGTTCCCAATTTCACTTTTTATGGATGCATTGGAAGAGGATGAACTAGCCACTGCTTGACTAGTGCTACCCTTCTTTCTAGCTACCCTAGAATGATTCTTGAAAACTGTCTTGATATCATCATAGGGTAACTGGTAGATGTCCCCTCCTGACAACAGGTTTAGGGTTTCGAGAAGGTCTTCCCTGATCCCCTTGAGAAGGACTAACTTAAGTGACTCAGGATCAAGTGTGCACTTGACCCTTTTATAGCTAAGCTAGAATCTTTCCTCATAATCCTCTAATGACTCATCATGTCCCAAGGTCATCCTAAAAATTTCCTCTTTGGTATCTTTGGACCTACAATAGTCTGATGATGTCACATGTAAGGATTGCGACACGATCGCAAGATTATGGAAGTAAGAGTCCTATTGGTGGTAAGGAAGTGGAATCTTCTAATTCCAATCCATCAACCTCAGCTCCGTCTGGTTCCGATCCGCTACAGATCGAGAAACGAAATCCCGACTTAGTAATCAAACTGCCCACCAAGGGTATACTTCGAAAGTCAGCTTTCAATCCACATGCGAGAGCTGCTCAGAACTATAACATTGTTGAAGATTTAGCTGTTTCCCCTTCAGCAATGTCTCCTTTGGAGGTGCTGCAATCTTGTCTAGCACAACGTAAAATGCTATTGTCGCTATAAGAGCTATTGATCTTCAGGACTCAAACCTCATAGTCTTCGATTTAGAAAATAGTACACCTCGTTTACCTCATCAAATGGCTTTCCAGATTCTAGTGTTAGTAAAAAACAAACCTTGTTTTAGGACTATGATTGATGAGGGAGCTTCAACGTGTATTATGTCGATACAGTGTTGGCAATCCCTTGGTTATCCTACAATTAATCAATCCCCGATGATTCTGAAGGCCTTTGATGGCCGAGAGTTTCATCCTTATGGCATTTTGCAGGACTTACCTATAGGGGTAGAAGGAAAAACCGTTAATCTAGATGTGGAGGTGGTTGATGCCCCTCTAGATTACAACCTTCTTTTGGGTCGTAGCTGGTCTTACGCCATGACTGCTGTTGTTTCATTGGTCTTTTGGCTTATTAAGTTTCCACATAATGGAAATATCATTACAATAGATCAGTTAACTTACTTTTCATCCGACCCATCCTCTACTGAGAGTATTCAACATGTTGGTAAAACCTCTATCCCTTATAAGGATGTTGGGGTAGGATTAGTTAAATATTTGGTTTTACTCGAAACTTTTTCATTTCCTCCTCCCAATGTACCGTCTCCTTTCGTGACTATTCATATGATTTCGTTAGAATCCATTGTTCTTGACAATCCTTGGATCGTTCCATTCGATTCCAGGGTGGACTCTTTTGGTGATGCCATGCCTTTGAGTCCCTTTGAAGTTGCTTATCAGGCTGTACAGTCATTTTCTAACTCAAGTTCAACCAATCTTGATCTAGTGAATGAGATCCATGGAAAATCACTTTCAATCTCAACCTCAGATTCAACAACCTTTTCTGAAGCCGTTCACACTGATGAACAAATTCGGGAACTGTTGTTTGTCGATGCGTTACTATGGGAAGGTCTTCATCATTGATCTTCGTTTTTACCTGAGATTGATCATTTTGAAAATGATTTTTCATCTATTTTTACCGCTGAATATGTCAAAGAACCATAGAATCCATTGAAACATCCTGATTCTGAACAAAATTTAGCCAATATTTCTCGAACGGTTCCTATCGAAATTTCATTCAAACCTAAGATTGTTGAAAACATTCACATAGGTGCTTCTTGTATGGACACTGAAGTCAAAACATATAAAGCCCTATTTCAAGAATTCTGTGACGTGTTTTCCTGGTCCTATGAGGAAATGCCAGGAATTGATCCTTTAATCATTTTTCATGAGATCAAAACTTACCCGGATGCTAAACCCGTCCAGCAACGTTTGCGTTAGATACACCCATGAAAAGCTGCTGCCATCAAAGCAGAAGTTGAGAAATTACTTAAAGAAGATTTCATTTATCCAATTCCTTTGATGGATTGGGTATCAAATATTGTTCCAGTTACTAAAAAACAAGGGACAATAAGAATATGTATTGACTATAGGGATATCAATCGCGCTTGTCCCAAGGACAATTACCCAACACCCTATATCGATCAAATTATTGACGATTGTGCTGGTAGTGAAATTTTCTCCTCTATGGATGGCTTTTCCAGTTATAATCAAATTAAGATTATACCTGCTGATCAACCAAAAACGACATTCATCTGTCCATGGGGGAAATTTTCTTATTGCAAGTTACCTTTTGGATTGAAGAATACCAGAGTAACTTTTCAAAGGGCCATGTCTTATGCATTTCATGACATCAAGCACATTGTGCAGCCTTATCTCGATGATTTACCAGCTCATTCTTTACGTAAAGCCGACCATATCACTCATTTACGAGCAATTTTCATGAGATGTAGGCATTATCGGATTAGGCTGAATCCGCACAAGTGTGTTTTCTGTATAGAAACGGGTCGTTTACTGGGATTTGTTGTATCCAAATCCGAAATTCGTGTCGATCCTTTAAAGGTTGAAGCCATCGTCAAGTTACCACCTCCTTTGACTCTTCGCCTACTCCAGAGTTTGCAAGGGAAAGAAAACTTTTTACGTCGTTTCATTCATAACTACGTCAAGATTACAAAAGGTTTTACTCGGTTGTTGAAACAGAACACTCCATTTTTTTGGGATGAGATAGCTGACAAATCTTTCGATGCACTTAAACAAGCATTGGCCCATGCGCCGTTATTGCATCCTCCCAACTACAACCAAGATTAATTCTTGTACCTCGCCGCTTCCCATTCCACTATTGGGATGGTTTTAATTCAATAGGATGAATTCGAAAGTGAACATGTGATTTATTATCTTAGTCGGACTCTAACTCCGACTGAGTTAAAATATTCACATGTGGAGAAACTGGCCTTATCTGCAGTACAAGTTGTTTAGAAATTTCGTCATTACATTTTGTTACACAAAACCACAGTCATTTCTGACTGTAACCCTATGCAATACATTTTGACTAAACAATTTCTAGGGTGCAAGTATTCCAAATGGATTGTCATCTTGCAGGAATTTGACTTGGAATTTGAGAAGGCCAAGTCAAAGAAGTCTTTGGTTTTTGCGGAATTGATGTGTGACTTCCCTCGTGCTGATACCAAACATGTGGCGGAAGAACCCATTGCGGATGAATCCTTGTTCCTTATCAGCACTGTTGATCCATGGTATGGAGATATCATTGTCTATCTCCAGACCCAATCTTTTCGGCCAGATATTTCACGATCTCAACGCTGGAAAATATGATTCCAATCCCAACCTTACACTATTATTGGAGATACTCTTTATCGTCGTGGGGTGGATTCTGTTTTCCGCCGTTGTCTTACTCATGACGAGGCTGAAAAGGTTCTTAATGACTGTCACTCTAAAGCGTGTGGTGGTCATATGTCTGGGTATGCCACAGCCCAAAATATTTTGCACACTGGCTATTTCTGGCCGTCCTTATTCAAAGATTGTATCACTGCAGTCCAGAAATGTCACAATTGCCAAATTTTTTATCGTAAGATGTGCGCTCCACCTGCTTCTCTCCACCCTATCATTGCCATTGGTCCATTTGCAAAATGGGGTATTGATTTTATTACATGTAACCCTCACTCGGCCGGGGGGCATGCGTATATCATCCTTGCGGTAGATTATTTTACCAAGTGGGCCGAGGCGATGCCTACATTTTCGGCAGACAGAAAAACTACTGCAATTTTTGTTTTCAATCATATAATTGCTAGGTTTGGTGTTCCTCAAGTGATTATCACTGGCCATGGGAGTCATTTTCGAAACATCATGATGACTAAACTTACAGATCAGCGTGGCCTGCGTCATGATAGTTCCACCCCATATTACCCACAGGCAAATGGTCTGGTTGAAGCAATCAACAAAGTTCTAGTCACCATGATCCGACGAATAATTGGGATTCATAGGTTGAATTGGCATAACATGTTATTTTCAGCGCTTTGGGCATACTGAACCTCAGTCAAAACATCAACAGGTTTTACTCCCTTTCAACTGGTTTACGGTTTAGAGGCAGTATTACCCATTGAATGCGAAATCCCGTCATTACAAATTGTCGTACAATTATTACCAGCCACTTCCAAAGAGGAAAAATGTTTATTATACTTAGCTCAATTAGATGAGAATCGACGTAATGTTGCATTAGCTATTGAAATTCATACCAAAAGGATTAAAGCTCAGTATGATCGGAATGTTACACCCCGCAATTTTTCAAAAGGAGACCTAGTCTTACTTTACGATCAAGCAAATGATAAGCTAGGGGCTAGCAAATTTGTACCCATGTGGCATGGTTTGTATATTGTCAAGCGAAAGCTGGCAAAAGGGGTCTATGAGTTAGAAGATTTTGACGGTGTCTCTTTAGGTAAACCTAGGAATGGGCTCTATCTAAAGCGATATTATGCTTAAAAGATTAGTGTGGAGATTTTTTAGACTAGTTTCTTTCTAAGTTTGGTGTGCTTTTAGATTAGGAATGCGTGCTTTACTTCTGAGAGTATTTTTCATTATTATTCCTGCTTATCTTGATTTTGCTCATGATATTGTAGATGTCGACGCCTCTCCAAACATACATCGGTTTTGCTGATGGCGCTTGTCATAGTACACGGAACATCTCTTCCGCAGCTTGGGTTATTTATTCGCCCTCTGATGAGTTAGTATCTATGCATGGGGTAAGCCTCGGTCAAACAACGAACAACATTGCAGAACATAGTGCAGTGATTGAGATATTATCTGAATCCATTTCATTTTGGAATTCGGAGTTTGATTGTTAATTTAGATTCAGAACTCGTTGTATTATAGCTTAATAGAGTTTATGCCATTAGAAATCCAGTGTTATTATGATTATTTTTGAGAGTCCATCTCTTGGAACGAGAATTTGATTACATTGAATATCAGCACATTCCAAGATATTTAAATACATTAGTAGATGCAGTTGCTTCTCGAATGTTAAATAGACATTTGCATTAAATCAAACAGTAAATTTAAAAACATCCCATAACATGTTTTGCAATGTAACTAATAATAGTAATATAGCAGAGTATAGGAGTGTGTCAAAATATACATCGTCCTCGATCATAGGTTGAAAAACACCTTATGATCGGCAAAAATGATAGTATAAAAAGTCCAAAAATGAGTCTACAAGGCAATCATCCTATCACTAGTGATGATCACGATAAGACACCACTCCTCAGGCCACCCTACAAAGGAACCTCCTAAGAGGTCATGGGACCCCAATCACATAGCGCTGAAGTCTAAGAGGAATGTCATCTATGCTGGTCTCCGGAATATCTGCAGTCAAGTGCTCTAGATGGCCCTCCAATTTGGCTAAGGTCTCTGTTGATTGGTCCTGTGGGGCCGGTGCTGTGGAAGCTGGCTATCTTCGATCATAGGGCTGGAGAGCAGCTGGTCGCCGTGGACCCACATCTACATTTAAAAATTTTTTACTATTAGTTTTGGGACGATTTAAAAAGCAAAAAAATATATATAATTGAAAATATTGAAAACAATTTTACCTCTATCATCCCATTGCTCTCCTGGTGGAAGAGCCATGTCGGGATCACCACGATAATCCATCCCAACATATGGAAAATCCTGAATCATGAAGAGTTGGTTCTCTAACCAATGGAAGTACTCTGGTGTGAATCGAACAACCTCGGTACCCTCCTCAAGATGGCAGGCCATCACTGCAACCCAACACATAACCCTAGGATCTCGGGGAAGTCCAGCCTCAACAGTAAGTTTCTGTGGAACCAGCATAGGTACCCTCTCTAGGGAAAATATGACAACTAAATAACCATATCCAAAGTCCTTTAGCTGTCCATTCTTCACCCTAGTCAATTGGCCCTACACATTGGCCAATACAGCATCGCACCAGTTGAAGATGGTGCCTCAGAAGCAGTCTACTGCCATGTGCATCTTGGAACTTGTAGCTAGATGAAATGTTGCACTCCCGTAGAGTCTAGTAACAGTAAAGGCGATCACCTTTAGTTCAGGATGGGAGATGGTTTTAACATCTATCCGTTTGTCTGGAGTTTGGTTATTACAAAACTCTAGTCGGAGACTAGCGACAGATTGGCCACCAGGCCTAGATCCGAACAGAGATAATTCCTCGCCTCTCTTGGGCAAGCCAGTAAAAAAGCATATGTCATCCAGCTCGATTTAGAGCTGGTTGCCACCAATAATGAAGCACTGGTCCTGCGTGCTTCACCTGTTCACCAGCGATTGTAGAAAGTCTACATGTGCCCTCATGCCAGGTATGGTCCAAAATTTGAATAGCCCGCATGCTTTCAATGCTTGTAATGAAGGTGGATGGAGTAATGCAGCTTGATCCACGTCCTCATGCTCTCTTTCCTACCAGAAAAGAATCTTGTGTACCTACATTGCAAAATAGGTGGTTTAGAACATTTCATTTCAAAATTATGGGGCAAAAATGAAGAATTTAGGGTTTAAAATCTGCGCTCCGCGGGGTTCGCACCCATCCTTTTAGAGACAGTGCGTAGGTGCGCACTTCTCCTTAAGGACAGGTGTGGCACCCCGACTTTTTTCTGTGCACAGAAAAATCAGGGTGCGTAGGGGCCACATGGCGCCCTTGCGCAATTGCCGCAGGTGATTTTTTGCCATAATTTTCCTCTAAAAATCAATTTTTAAACCCTAAAACAAAATTTTAAATGGATGAAATGCAAGTCAGGGACAATGTGGATTACCTGGAGAAGACGGTTCTCGATTCTAGTGGTCGGATTTTTCGCAATCTCCACAGGAAGTTTTCTTACCAAAAGCTCTTACTTTTTACTCCAAAGCCAAACGATGAAAAAGAACTTGTAAAAGCCCTTTTTATAAGATTTTTTGAATAAATAAATTTAATTTATTTATTTTTTACTTGGAAAAGGTAACTTTTGGTGCATTTTTATTATTTTTAAAATAGATATGAGTAATGTTTGCAGTTTTCGTGTAGAATATTGGGTATTCAGGCGAAATTGGTCATTTTCAACAAAAAACACAGAGTCCTCTTTAAGATCTTTTCTAACTCGTAAAATATGAAAAGATTGCCGAGTTTTTTTTTTAGACTCATTAAAACGGAATTAAAAAGACGGTCCTCTTACAACTCTTTTCTGACCGTATAAACATGAAAAGATTGTCGGACTTTTGTCGTTTCAAGTTCGATATTGGTAATAAAACGACGTGCTTTCGATCACTTTCTTACTTTTTCAGATTGAAGGCACTAATTATGAAAAGTACTCCTTGATCATAATAATCAAGCGGTTCTCTCAAGTATTATTTTATACTTTTTCGGGCTTGGGAGACACAAATTACGAAAAAGGACAACCATGGAGTTTTCTTAAGTTTTTCTTGTCACTCGCTAAAATTGAAAAACGCCAAGTTTCTCCTATGCTGGACTCGTTAAAATTTAACAGTAAAGGACCTGTTCAATTACAAACAGGGACAAACCACTCCTTCTTAGGGTTCGAATCTAAACTAAGTTGGACTCATCCGAAGGATGAGCTTATAACCAAGCAAATGTTATCCTCCTCAAGCTTGTCAAAAATAAAGAGGTACTTGCCAGAAATGGTGGGGGAAAAGAGAGAAAAATGAATCTGTTTGTTATACTTTGTGTTTGAAAAAATTTCCATCACTCTTGAACACGACACTTTTATTCACCTAGGTTGGGAAATCCTTTACCTAACAGTTAATCAAGCCACATTGAAAGCCTTCAGTCGGTTTCCAGGTATTAGCTTTGGGTCAATTGTCACCAAGCCATCTACAGTGTCGCTATGTGTTCAAGAGGTTTGTGCAAATAAACCATTCACCTGCAAAATATCTGTCATCCATCATTGACCATCCCTAAGTTAGGTCTTGCCAAATATATTTCTTCAGACTTGATCTATGATTTCGTGTTATGGGCTTACCTATGACGGATCGCTTTCTATCGACTCCAACACATTATCTAGAAAGATGATCTAGAAATCGTCAGTACCTTGGAATCTGCATGCCTCAATGGCAGGTTTCTCGCCTTTGATGTTAGTTTGAATCATTGACCTTCGATCAAAGGATTCTGTGACGTGTTCGACATTGACTCATTCATTCACATTTCATGGATTGTACTGAGAACTTTGAGGGCCATTGACATTACTGGTGGTTCCTCTCACACTTGTTAACAGTTTACATCATTGACTGGTAATCAAGTGGTTTCTACCATGTTCGACTTCGACACATTTATTCACATGGATAAAATCATACTAGTTCGGGAAGTAGAAATGAAGACCCTGGATCTAGTTTCCACCATCCAGGTTGCGAGGAATTTTGTTATCATTATATAGTGGACTATTCATAAATAGATGGTTGTGCCCATACTGTGTCCATTTGTTTCTACTTGTGATGTAATACAAAATCATTCCTGTATCAGAACAGTTTTAGATAGTTCTTAGTCAGTTTTGATCTAAGTATGGGAATGCCTACCTCAGTGATGATATTTTCACACATATATCTATATATATATATATATATATATTTTGTGTTGAATGTTTTTACAGGTTTT